>WBNM01003826.1:40882-121929 GCA_013399055.1 Ramphastos sulfuratus | reverse complement strand
GTTAGAGGGAAAGGTTAGATTGGATTACACAGGTTTAGTACAGAATAGAATGATAAGGTTGGAAGGGACCTCAAGGATCATCTAGTTCCAACCCCCTGCCATAGGCAGGGACACCTCCCACTAGAACAGGTCACTCCCTAGAACATGAAAAGAAGGAACAGCAAGATGCAACCAGACACACAGGCTGACAGAGAAGTGAGAACTAAGTGAGAAGTGAGAGCCTTATCTTATATTTTGACTACTTGCATCTCTCAGCAGAAGAATGAGTGATACAGGCATCACTGTTATTTTTGTCTCACAGCCAAGGATTTAATTTCTCTCATTAAAATATTCCAGTTAGCCTCAAACCAGCACAGTTCACAGGTAGATGCTTTAGTAATTCTGTGTAGAAAATCTTGATGAAAATAAAGACAGGAATAAAATTCAGGTTGTAATCTGCTTTGTGTGGGAAAGTACTAAACTAGGGCCAACCTTTGGGCATTAATATAGTAGAAGTAAGAAAAAAAAATTAATCTATTCACTTGCAATTTGCATTTCTAAGTGACCACTCAGCAGATAAAATGTGAGTAGTTTGCTCTTTTTGTGTGGCTTTTCAGTTGCCTGTTGTAAAAGAAAATGAGTATGGAAGAGAAGTTAAACATGCCTTAGTGTGTTCTGCCTTTGAATCTATTGAAATATTAGCACATTGAAGAAGATAACATGAACTTGATTACCACATTTTACTTCCACTGTAATTTTTCTCAATTTAGAGGCTGCTTATTCTATTAAAAAAGGAGACTTGAACTAATGGTGATTGGTGATCTGCTCTACTGACTTTTTTTAACTGATTTAAATCAAATTTAGCTGTGCCATTGAGAATATTATTTAATATCTATCAGTTCATTTATCCAATTTAGACACAGGAAAGGATTTAGAATGCACATTTTCAGTAACACAGACACAACTGTGGAGGAAACAGGTAAATTGCAGATAAGAGCTGAATCTATACTCAATTCGGGTGTGCACAGGAGATGTCTCGGGTGCTGAGACACATGTGTCTGTGCTGGCAGACAGTTAGGAAGGTCCCTGGTATGATTTTGGCACATTCCAGACAGTGAACCATGAAAACAGGTCCCAGCCATGGTTTGGCAGTCAGGTGTTCCAGAGAATGCCTGTAAATGAGGCTGTGTGGTGTTCTCTGCTAGTATCCCAGTACGGGTTTGCAACATCAGCTGTATGTTAAGCCACTGGAAATAGTTTAATCTCTTTTTCCATCCCTGGTGTATTTAGGGTTTTAAGCACTAGAGCATCTTTAATTACTATTATTGAAGGCCTTTCAACTTTGAAAATTGGAAATATATTTCACCAGAGACTACACCATGGTAATTGGCATGTTGTTGCAATGTCTGCACAATGTTGTTCCTATTTCAGTCTGTTACGTAAAAGATTGCTTGTTGGTTTTCCCAGAAGTATAAAATTAATTCAGGCCAGGCTCTATCAAACAATTTTTATATGTGGAAATGAAATTGTCGTTTTAAAACTGAGAATTATTGAAGCCTGTTTTACTCAGAAAAATTGGGATTTTTTTTGTTTTGTTTTGTTTTGTTTTTTTGAGATACAGACCAGTACTGTTTTGGTTTATTTACATTAATCAGAACAACATCATTCTTCTGGCATAATTTTGTTATATTATGATAGAAAAGTATTTAACTACAAGTGTTAGGTGCTAAAGTTCCACAAAATATATGTGGCATTTGTTTAGTAAGTCATTGTTACTTGGTGTTTTCACCTGAAACAACTAAAACCCAACTGTCATAGAAGCATAGAATGCACTGGGTTGGATATTTAACTACAATCAGTACTTTGGCAAAAGGTTATGAAACAAACCAGCTGGCAGAACAGTCCTGAAGAGACTACCCTGGAGCAGCTTTGAGCTTCTCAGTGACATTTCATGAGATCTGGCGTGGTGATTATCCCATGTGAACAACTAAAAGACTGATAATTTATCTTCTGCACCAAAAATTGTGTGTTCTGCAGGTGGCTAATCATCTTTGGATGATTTTGGTGGACAACAGGACAAACTCCTGAGCAAGGCAGTCAGAGTCTCTTCTGAACAGGAGATTGTACTACAAACTTTCTGAGGTCTTTTGCAGCCCAAGTTGATATTTAATTTTGTAATAGAAATTTTTAAATAATGTAATTTCAACACACAAATTCCAACATCACATGCTTGCAAAAGTTAATATCAGGTTATTTTTTGTTGCAAGGAAGATTTTATTTCCTAATGTACTCGAAGCTGTTGTTTGCAGACTGAGATTACTTTTAATAAAATAAATGATCGATTCAGTCTCCTTTCAACAGGAGGAAAAAAAAAGTCAGAGTGGATCATAGAAATCCATTCAAATCCACTGTAGAGTATTATTATAGAGTGAAATACATCTAGGGAAAACAAGCTGATATTATAGTAATCATCTGCAGTTTCATAGAATTGTCAGGATTAGAAGGGACCTCAAAGATTATTCAGTTCCATGGGCAGGGACACCTCACACTAGATCACGTGGCTCAGAGCCACATCCAGCCTGGCCTTAAAAACTTTCAGGGATGAAGCTTCCCCCACCTCCCTGGGCAACCTGTTCCAGTGTCTCATCACCCTCATGGTGAAGAACTTCTTCCTAACATCCAGTCTGAATCTAACCACTTTTAGTTTTGGTTCAATCCCTAGTCCTATCACTGCCCAACATCCTAAAAAGTCCCTCACCAGCTTTCTTGTAGCCCACTTAAGATATTGGAAGGCCACAATAAGGTTCTTCTTGGAGCCTTCACTCCTCCAGACTGAACAACCTCAACTTTCTCAGTTTGTCTCTATAGGAGACGTGCTCCAGCCCTCTGATCATCCTCATGGCCTGTCTCTGGACATGTTCCAGCACAGCCATATCTTTTCTGTAATAGAGGCTCCAGAACTGGAGGCAGTACTCCAGGTGGGGCCTCACCAGAGTGGAGTAGAGGGGGAGAGTCACCCTTCTCTTGATGCAGCCCAGGATTTGTTCTACTCTTCATAGATCTGTGAAAGGAGAGACGTGCATATCTTGTTGTAATGTGAGCAATAATGTCACTTGATAGGAAGTTTAAAAAAAAACTGAGATGCACTGATGTGTTGGAGATCACTTGGAGAAAATCCCCTGTTTCTGTAGCAGAGTGTCAGGTAACCACGTACAGCCTGTGAACCATCAGTTGTAACTTCAATGCACCGCAAATTAATTGCTGCCGGCACCCTGAAGGCATGATGCTAATTCTGGGGTATTCTGATAGATGTCACTTTCAGCACTTTACAATTCTTGTATTCTCTGCTAAATTCCATTACTTGTCCACCCCTCTGAATTTAGAGAGGAACTTTGCTCAGCAGTGCTGAGGCACTAGATTGGAGTGTTCCTTACCTTCGTGTTGCACAGTAAAGGAAATTGTGTTGTGTGGAATAGGTGGGAAGCATCACACACACAGCACTGTAGATCTTTCTCCCTGATACTTTTTCTTATTCAACTCCACTAGTCCTTTATTTGTTTGAAAGGGGGGAAAATGATACCATTGAATATTTAGACTACTAATGTCTCTTATAAAAATAGAGGAAAGTTCTTCAAGGCCAACTTGACAAGATAGTCGCTTCTTGGGTGCCCTGGGACCAATTTTCTGAATGCAATGAGATGTTATCTTGAGTGTGGTTTTTAAAAGAAAACTAAGTGCCATGACAATACAAAACAGTAGGTATGAAAATGCTTGTCCTATTTCCAGCAACTCTCTTTTCTCATCTTTGATTCAATAAATTCTTTCCAGATGACATAGGGGATGGAGGGATGTGACCCTACCACAGAACAGTGCTTACTTGCTAGTCTCTCGTACAAAGATGTGGTTTGCAGGTAACAACAGCCCAATCTACAGTGTGCTGGTATCTTCCCCTCAGAGGATTCCTAAACTGCTACCAAGTGTGTCATTTAATGTTAGTATTTGAAGCTCCCAAGGCCAGCTTAATACATTTGATGCAAGCAGGAGGTTTTGTAGGCTGTATAATTGAAAGTATTGCACAGTGTTTTTCTGAAGCATAGTGGGGAGCAACAGAACTATTGTACAGGAACGAAATAGAGAAGGATTTTTCCTCTCAGTGCTGTGTAAGAAAAGGGACAAAGGCAAAAGGAAGAGTAAAAGCAAAATAGCAGGTTATTTACTAATTGTAAATATCAACTATTTATGTGCAGTGTAGCATTTAATGAATTGAGGTAAAAGCAGTAAACTCTGCACTGAAGATAATGCCTGGAAACATTTAAAGACATTCAAAATATGTTCTACTGTACACTTTTCTCATTATTGCAGTACCTTTGTGGATGATGATTACTTGCCTGTTTTCCAGTCAAGATTATAGGGATAATGGGGGGTAATTTGTATTATTCTATCACAGCTACTCCCTTGGTACTGGGTCTTGAACATGTATGTGGCAGTCTGCTGCATGGAACTCTATAAATAACTTAGTCATGTAATTAACTCAGTCTGTGTTACAATTAGTAAATTTGTAGTCTTTGAAATGTTTCTCTGACACAAAATTTTGCTGCAAGCAGAGGCTCCCTCTTACCTTTCACTATGAAGAAAGGATATTCAGTTTTGTCTTTGAAGGTGTCCTAAGATAGGACACCTATCAGATATGTAGACCACAAACAGATAGAATTTCCCTCCACAGGACTTGCTAGCCCTTGTTAGAACTTACAGGATGAGTCTTCCTTTTATTTCCACATACGTTGTTGACTCTTACTGCAGAATGTTAATATTTAAATATATCCTTAAATATTCTTTGGTACCACTGTGCCACCAGCTTCTGGACACATTGCTCAATTACCTGCTGCTGTCCCATTTAATTGCCTAATTCCAGGTTAGTTTATGATGTTAGTTCTATCCTGAGATGCTTGGATGACCTTGTTCTCTTGAACCATGTAGAGTCTTTTTTGTCCTCTTTTTTCCCCTCCCCAAATACAGTGAATAATACACATAATAATCAATTATCTTCTCAAAATTTGTCATTGATGCATTTTAAGATCTCATAATGTGCCTAATACGTTAAAGAATGAGATTAATACATTAAAGAATGAGACAAGAACTATAAATGACTCTGGTATTGACCATCAGTCATTTTAATTAGCAAATCTCTGAATACACTGGAATCAATTTGTTCATTTAGAAATTAATATAGGTACCTAGTCAGGGTGTGCTGGTAGTTTGGAAATTCTTTAAATGGCAGCATTAGTAAATGCTAAAGACAAAAATAATTGGAGCAGCTGGAATAGGAGTAGGATCTTGTTAAATATGTTCCTGGTTTATCATCTTGTCTTTTAAAGATGTTTTCTTTGAGGTAAGATGACAGTGATATTGGTCAGTTACTGGGTTTGTCTTGATCATTTGTATCTGCTGAATAATTGCACAGTTATTTTTTTTATGACTAAAAGCTGGTAACCCAGAACATAATTCATGAAACTGTAATTTTAAATTGTTCATTCACTGATGTAATTAGTAATTGAATTTACTTCCTAGAGGCTGCTCTAATAACAACACTGCTGCCAGAACAGACAAACAACAGAAGTGGTGTCAAAGGCTGCCTGCTCTCTCATTCCTCTGGTGGAGCAGAACCTCTCCCCGTAGGAATATTTGATGTCCAATGTTTTTAGTCTTTTGTGAGAAAATAGCAGTAATTGCAACAAGGACTGTTACAAAAAAAAAAAAAAAAAAAATAGTACTTGGGTAGCCCAAATCATCCATGGTTCTAAGCCAAAAATGACAACTCTTCAATTTATAAAAGGCCACAGCAATTTTTTGTTTTTTAAAAAAAGGGGATGTGGGACAAAAATCAAAGAAAAATAAAACAAGCAAACAAACAAAAAAGCTACCCTGATGTAGTTTGGTTTCAGACTTGTGACCTAAGGTGAGAATATTCTCCATTATTAATGTGAGTGGTTCATTCTGCCCCTCTGCTGTGCTCTAGTGAGGCTCGCCCAGAGTAATGTGTCTGGCTTTGGAGTTCTCAACACAGGGAGAACGTGGACCTGCTGGAGTGGATCCAGAGGGCCACACTTGGAGAGGGTTGGAATTCTCCAGCCTGGAGAAGAGAAGGCTCAAGGGAGACCTCACAATAGCTTTCCAGTACCTGAAGGAGACCTACAAGAAAGCTGGAGAGGGACTGTTTGCAATGACAGGTGGTGATAGGGCAAGGGGCAATGCTTTTAAACTAGAGCAGAGTAAATTTAGATTTTATATTAGTAAGAAGTTCTTCACAATGAAGGTAGTGAACCAATGGAACAAGTGGCCCAGAGAGGTGGTGGAGGCCCCAATCCTGGAGACAGTTAAAGCCCTGAGAAATCTGATCTAGTTAGAGATGTCCTTGCTCACTGCAGGGGGGTTGAACAAGAAGACCTTTTAGGGTCATTTCCAACCCGACGCATTCTGTGATTCTGTGATTCACATCTTTTAAGTCCAGAAAAAACCCAACTGTGATGTCTCTGAGATCACCCTTCATGCTGATTACCTCCCTTCTAGTTCTTTTTGTCTCAAAATTCCTAAGATGCAAATTGAAGAGCAGCAGAATATTTTGCTTATAGGTGTGGTTAGTGGCAAGACTTGTGATCTCAGAACTTGTTTTAGTTGAGGCTCTTGTGCAGATCACTTCAATCCTGATGCTGGCTTGGAGTTAGTGCATATCAGTGCTGCAGGGAGCTGCCATCACCTCTGCTGAATTGTTGCTTTCCATTTTAACCCGCTCCCTGTGTTTTGCAGTTGACAATCAAAGGAATCCCAGATGTATTCCCTGAACTTTTTGGTACCACAGAAATTAGGGGAACAGGAGAGAATTATGCCATCCAAGAACTCCTGAAGTTGTTCCTTTTGTGCAGTTTTCTGTCTGTCTTGAAATTGCCTGTTCATCCTTGGTTCCTACATAGAGAGTTTTTAAGGTAAATTCCTTAGAAATTATGCCTGGAAAAAACAGTAGTTTCTAGGTGTTAGATTGAAGTATGTTTTATGCAAGCATCTCTGCTAAAAATGCAGTCCACTTACATCTGGTTAGCTTTTTGGCAGAGAGTACTATAACCTGGTCTTCAACGCTGTCATTTTTTTTCCCTGCATGCTGACTAGTGAGCTATTAGTGCAGTTTCTGTGACATTTCTGTCAGCACTTTCACCAAGGTCCTACTCTTCTTTCCTAGCAAAGAAAGCTCCTTTTAACTTTTAACTCTGCTTATGAATCTTTCTTACACTCTTTCTAATTTGTTGCTAATAATACCGGCTTGAAGTGCTTCACCTCAGTCTGGAAAGGTATGACAGCCCTTAAATTTCTTGAGATTATCTAACTCACTCAAGTTCCTTAACTTAGAAAGTTCAAAGTTTTTCATAGTGGTAGTGCAATGGGTAAATAAAGGAGATTGTAAGATAATGCTATGTTAATTCAATAATTTCACTTAGGCTATGCCCAAGCTGTTGAATACTTTCTGTAAGATACTTGCTTTGCTCAAGAAAGAGAGGGGAAGGAGCATCCTTCCATTTCCAATATCAGCCTCTTCAAAATCTGTATCTATATGACTGGCAAGAGTTCATGCAAGTATCTCCCTTTCTTGAACTGTTAAAAATAGCATAGGTATGAAATTATCCTTTCATATCTTTCTCGTCCTTGCTTCAGGTCACTCACTGATGAGCTTCCTTGGTGTGTGAGTAAATTTATCCTGATGGAAGGTTTTTGCAAGTTACTTCTTCCTTCCTGAAGCTATTACATGCCCTGTGCAGGTCTTCTAACAGAAAAATATTTATAAGAACCATAGACTGACTCAGTAGAAAGAAAGCCTCCAGAGCAGACCAGGGACATTGTATTATGGCACAGACACAGATGTATCTGAATGATGACTGGAAGGAAGACTTTCCATTTCAATAGAACATGATATCAGTTTGATTAATTTTCAAAAAAAATACTTTTTCTGCATATTTTCATATCTAAATGTTGGCTTTTACTGACATTATCTAGGCTGACGTTTTTGATGATGCATTTTCAGGGGAAATGTACTTCCTCTTCTTTGAGAAATAGAGCAGTCAGAAGATTGTTATGAAAAATCTTGATCTGAGAATAATTATGTCCCCAGGCTACACCACAATTTGCTACACCTGAGTTCATCAACACTTCCATTATATAGCCACATCTAAATAAACTTTGCCCATCATCCCATAGTCTTACAGCAAAAGTGGAGATTGTCTGCTGCTGCTACATCAGACTGGAGCAGAATTGCATTACAGATTTACTAAAACCTGTTTTAATAGAATGTCTAGTTAAAGTCACAGTGGGCTCCCAGTCTGTCTTCTGCTGCTGTTGCCCCTTTTTCCTAGAAGCCTGCTTGGTTCGATGGAGATCTTCATTCCCACCACTTCTTCAGGCTTCCCCTTTAGGTCCCTGCTCTCAGGACTAGTGTGCCAACTTCTTGATTGTGGCCCCATGGGTATCTAAGGGAGCTTGGGGATACCCAAGAAAGTCCCTACTGTGGTCTGCTATGCAGGTACAGTTGGGATGTTGTGCAGCAAGGCCTGGTGCTGGCATGTGCATCACCTGTGCTTAGCAGAAGAGGGAAGTAGGACCTTGGAAGGATTTTACTGAGTGTTGGAATGTTCAGGGAGGGATAGATCCCCCACCTTAATCCCTGGTGTCAGAGTAGCCTGTGTACTAAGTAGGTCCAAGACTGCTGTGCATCAGTAGTTGCTGTGCATTGACAGTTGTGGGAAAAGAGGGCAGAAACAGAATGCAAGAGTTTTGAGATAGCTCTGGTTTGAGTGAGAACAGAACCAATTCTGTTAGGTGATTTTATTTTTCATTTTGGTCTCTTCTCAGTAACTGCCCTTCTTGCAATTAACAGCATGGGTTTGCAGTTGCTGCTTCTAGAAGAACTAACATTCAGTGTTTACAGTTAGCACCAAGGATTGGAGTGCAAAAAGGTTCTTGCTTAATCTTGCTCTGGTGCAGACCCAGGTCACTGCTAAATCTCGTGTACCACACAGTGGGTGCAGTAAGTAAAAGGCTACACCTGCAAGGAGTGGACAGGACAGGTGACCCTAAACTGACCAGCAAGGGATTCCATTCCATGACCGTCATATTAGTGCATAGTAGAGGGATCATGAGGGTCAAGCCCCATTCTTCAATGACTTGTGTTCAAAGACAAGTCTGTCCTGCCTGAGATCTTAATCCATGTGTTCCTAAATCCATTTCCAGAATCCAGCTCCTGAATCCAGTTCCTATCTGCCACTGAGTCAAGTTTGAGACTTCCCCAGTGTCTGCCACAGCATCGTTGGTGATGGTGACTAATTGCTATCAGGGCTGGGTTTAATGGCCATGGTGATCCTAAGTTGAGGGTTGAACCTGATGATCTTAGAGGTCTTTTCCAACTGAAACAATGCTATGATTCTATGGTTGGTTTGTATTTATAAATATTTAACTTTATTATTAGTATTTTCATTAAAGCTCTTGTAGTTTTCTTTTCAAACCCATCAGTTTCTCTCCCTTATTCTCTTTCTCTTCCCCTATGGTACAGGAGAGGGGTTCATAAAGATTGTCACTCATTTAGTGCCTGGCCCAGTCATAACCTTGACAGAGATGAGTATTTTAAATGTTGGATGTTAGAAGCCTTTCCAGAATTTGCAGTCTTAACAGAAAAATCATACCCTTGACTTCACAGAATGGAATAGAACAGGGAACTTCTATGTTTAGTCTGCTACCAGGATTCATGCACACTGGAAGAAGGCAGAAGTATTGCACTGTCATTGCCCTACAACTGTTTGCATTGTCACCCTAAAATTTTCTATCAACTTCATGCTTATTTAAAATATTTGGATGACTGAATCAGCTCATATCATGTAAACACCTTAGATTCCTTGATTTTGAGTATGACCAGAAAGATTTTTATATGCTGCCTTAAAGTTTGATTTAATGCCTGGGAAGTAAGATAATGGCAAATTTTAAAATAACAACTTTTTTTGCATTCCCAGAGGAGTATAATGCTGAGAAACTTACTGTAGTAGGTGGTGCTGGTGTGGGGTAGTAAGACAGAAGATAGGAGAAGAAAGTAAGGTTCTTGATTACAGCAATCAAATAATACCTAAAGGTAAAACCTTTTTACAAATAGAACAACTACTTTGGGGATGTTTTTAGGTTTGGTTGTAGAGGTTTTTGCCTTGCTTGGCTGGATGATTTTTCTAATAATTTGTTCTAAAGAAGGCAGTAAATTGCAAGCCTACAGAGACAAACAAGTGATATTGCTACCCCCAGAGGGGCAGTATGCAATACACAGTCTTGAGGTGTTTACCTGTTGGAATCATAACACATCATCCTCAAAGCAACAGATTTGAAACAAACTGCTGCTGAGTTTTATGGGAGATTCTCTTAAGATTGGCACATTCTCTCTCTACTTTCACAGCACCAAAATTGGATTTTTTTTTTTAACTTCATTGCAAACAGTGTTGAGAAATAATAATGAGATTTACCTGTTTAGACAGTCTATTTGCTCATATTTCACCTAATGGTAATGAAAAATGAGTGCTATTTTCCTTACTTGTCAAGCCCAAGTTATTTAACCCTGATGAATGGAGAGTATGATAATGTAGGTAATATTTTTACAGCTGGTGATACAGACTTGTAGAAACTCTTAATTTACTGTGCAACTCCAGGACACAAATATGGCAAGGGACACCTTTTCCTTAAAAGAAGAATTTTCTTTTGCTTTGCAGGAGCAACTTGGCACAGAGTTTGACATCTGTAGGTAAATCCTGAAGCTATTAAGTTAGTTTGAGTTTTGAAACTCAGTTTGAGGTGTGGTTTGACCCTGCTTGGAGACAGTACAATAAATCCTGTCTCGTAGAACTGACCTCCTACTTTGTAAGATCCAGCTATAAATGACCTGGATCCAGCTATAAATGAGTGCCTGCCATGCTGTGAGTTGTCTGTCTGAGCTTAATGATTGTTCTCAGATGGTCAACTTTAAAACCTCTTCACAACTACTTGCATGAACTTATTTTCAACTAAAAACATGTTCATGTATTGATTTCCCAAATGGTAATGGCACATAATATGAAGATGCAAACTATTTAAGTGAGTTACTGTAGATGTAATCCACATAGTCTTTCACAAATAAGCCTAGCTTCAACCTTTCTACTGAAAATATCTCAGTGGGTTTTGCAGAGTTTACAAATAAATGTAATGAAATCCATCACAATTGGAATTCCTGCTAAGGATGGAAGATGATGATAGCCTTGGTGTTTGGGAATTAGGTATGTAAGTAGCCCTGGATGCAAAGCTTGCTTAATGTCTCTCTCTAGCTAGTTGTTTTCTTAACTACCAGCCAGGGTTAAACTTCACAAATGCAAACTAATAATTTGTTGATATAGAATTATTAGCTTCTTGGCCAATTTTAATAAAGGACATTTTGAGAGAGAGTGTAATGATTCTGTTGAGAGAGCAATAAAACTTGTCTATGAGCAAGTTTTCTACCTAATGAATTCCTGAGAAACCTGAAGGATAAAAATGTAAGAGAAGCCTGCCTCTGGTGCAGATCACTGAAAGACTGACAGATACAAAGGGAATTAAATATAAAACAGATTAAAACTGCAAATTATTATTTTTTAAAAATATCTGAAATAATAATGCAGATTTTTTTAGGAATAAAAATTATACAAAATTGCAAGAAAAGGGAATTAAGAGTTTGGGGAATAAGGTCAATGTAGCAATAAAATCAATGGAAACTGACAGGGAAAGGAGAGGAAGGCTGCAAGGAAAGATAAAAACTGGGAATAAATATGTACTAAATTGAGAAGGAAAAGGATGTCCAAGATCCATTCACAAATAAATGCACCACTACTTGATTGTGGATCTGATGTTGTTTTCATAAGCAATTAGTTTTGTGTCTTGGATAGTATTTAAGTTTTCTTTGCCTATTAAATAAAAGTAGCCTTAAGGAAAGTATACTTCCATTTTTGTGGCAATCAGAATTGACAGCCTGGTAGGCACCAAAGAGATAATTAAAGCCTGATGTGTCCCCCTCGGTCATACTCCATATGAGATGAATCAACCTGAGCCCATTTTGTCTGGTACTGCTGTATGGCTTCCCTGGGCAAAAAGGTTTCACAAAAAGTGAGATGAAGCAGTCTGGCTCCAGCTCATTTTCATGGATGCTGCTAATATCCAGCTCTTTCTAGATAAATATTTCTCAAATGGCAAGTATATTAATAGATATCTGCTTGGATGTAAATATGATCCTTGTAGTCTGTCCTCCTGGTGGTGGTGGTGGTGGTGGTAGTAATAGTATCACAGTATCACAGTATAGCAAGGTTGGAAGAGACCTCAAAGATCATCAGGTCCAACCCACTACTACAGACCTCAAGACTAGACCATGGCACCAAGTGCCACGTCCAAATGTGCCTTGAACACCTCCAGGGACGGTGACTCCACCACCTCCCTGGGCAGCCCATTCCAGTAGCGAATGACTAGCATCATGGCCAGCCTGTTGGACTAGAAGGTCATTGAAGGTCCTTTCCAACTGAAGTATTCTACTGAGCATCCCTGCCCAGGGTAGATAAATCACCGTCAGCACCTATGTGATGGTTTGGGAGTTACCCACACACACATACACAATTAAATCACAGTATCACAGTATCACAGTATAGCAAGGTTGGAAGAGACCTCAAAGANCCCAGAAATCAGATTGCCAGGAGGCTCCCTACCCAAACCTCCTCCCCCTTTCCCCCTTTCATTTATTCAGAAATAGCCAGATCAATCTCCATATATCTCACGTGATAAATCTGGAGAGATCTGAGGGGAGATGTCAAAAAAAGACAAGAAGAAAGGTAGAGGAAATAAAGGGTTAGGTCGGATTAGAGTTAAGGCAGAAGCAACCGCACAGACCGACAGAGTGAAGCAACAGAACTGAAAACTAACTGAGAAGTGTGTGAGAAGTGTCTTACCTATATTTTGACTAGTTGAGTTTCTCAGCAGAAGAATGAGTGATATAGGTTGCTGTTAGGTTTTTTTCTTTCTTCTCACAGCTAAGAATTTAATTCCTCTCAGTAAAATACTCCAATTAGCCTCAAACCAGCACAACCTCTAAACTCTCCTCCTACTATTTTTTCTCTTGCTGCTGTTTCTGAAACTTTCCTGTACTTTGTCACCTTTTCATTCTGCCTCAAATCTGGTTTGTGAATTTTGCTGCACCTGTTTTAATTAACTTGATTATTTTTATAATAGCAGAACATTAATTATTCTCTTTTGGGGGGGGGGAAGTTATATAGGGCATCTTATCTAATTAATTTTGAAGGATTTTGTGAGGATTGGTTATGTGTATCTACATGCTTCTTAGTTTTTAATTAAAATTGTCTTGCACTTTAGTGTTACCATGCAATAAAACACCAACAGGTAGCAAGATGGGTAACAGGTTTCTGCATTTTACCAGTACAGTACAAAGCTGTTGCTCTTTGGAGCTGCTGTGTAAGTAACCATAAATGTCAGCTTTCAGCCATCCACTAGCCAGTGGCATTGCATCTATTTACAATGTCAAGCATGTATCTGCCAAATGGAAGTAACCCCCCAACCGTGCACAGCAGGTGGGTTCTGACTGAACAAATTGATGTTCTTTCAGTCTTTGGTACTACTTTTAAAAAGTTACATAATTGCTAAAGAAGGACAAAGAAAACAAGCAAAGGAAGTTGGAGTAGCTTGATGTTCCAGGCAATCAAGTGCTTTCTGAAATGCTTTAGTCATGGCCATAGCATACATTTGTTTACACTTGTGCTGAGCTTTTATCAGAGATGCTGGCAAGATTAATGAGTTTCTGAGTGCATTCACAATTGTGGTTTATAATGGCAAAACGTTTTTAATATGCTGTTAAGTTGATGGGTTGTTTTTGGGTTGTTTTGTTTTGGTTTTTTTTTTTTTTAAATCTATGTATCTTTAGAACTATGTCCATTTAAATTGTCTCAATGTCAAAGTACTGTGACTTTGAGCTTATCGAGATGGTAGGAGCCTTTTGTACTGGCTGTTACATTGCACAGGCTCAAAATTCTGACCTTTAAGTGTTTCCATGAGTATATTTGCTTGATGCTGGTGACAATGTCAAGAGAGTAGAAGTTACATAAAGCTATTTAAAACTTCACATGTATAACTGCTCAGAGATCTCACATGGGAGGCTGTGGTTTCATTAATGAGGCTTTTTCAAAGAAGACAGCAACCTTACTAGGAGCACCAGGCATCTTGTGTCACTAAAAAATGAAGTGTTAACTGTTTGTTGCTTTCCAAACCCATTCAAAATATTGTTAAAATTGGAAGGCACATTAGAAATAAATGTGGAGAGAAAAAGCCAGAAAGACTGAGATTCTTTTGTTCAAAATGAGCTGTTACCAAAAGGGGGAGGAAGAAATGCATCTGTAAAGGCAGTTCAGCTTGCACATGAAAATGGCAACAATGAGAGAATTGAGAGATTTTGCTTCGTGTTCCTAAATATGCTAACTGAAGTAAACGGCTCCGTTTGTATGCATGAAGAGGCAGTTATTGGATGGAAATGGCTCTTGGTTACAATAGACCTGAGTACCTGAACCAAACAATTGGCTTCTTAGAGCAGTATCACTGGCATGCAATACAGCCATCAGCAGAAGTGGGGCAACGTTTCTGGTGATCTGCAGGCTTTTAAGAGACACTCGAACAGTTAAGAAAACCTACCACTTCAAGTTTCCAGTTCAATTTGCATTTAACTGATTCAAGGTTTGTGTTACTTATGGTTCACAACCACAGCTGAAGCATGTGTTGCATGGGTTTTTGTTGTTGGTTTTTTTTTTTCCAATAGGTAGAATGAGCCCCAAGTCCTAACTTCTAGCAGGAGTCTTCTCTAAACAAGCATTTCAAACATCATAAAATGTCTTTTTCATCATGCTGCTGTTGCTTTGCCTGGTTGCTGCATTTATTTTCTGTATTGTGTGTGTTAATATATGGAGTTTTCCCCATTTGCTTTTTTGTTCTCCTTGTGGTGGTTGACTTCTGCATTAGCTGTCTTTTGCCCCATCTCTCCTTTATTGGAGTCATGTTTACAGTGGCTCAGAGCTTGGAGAGAGAGACATGGCAGTTTCCAAAAGGCACTCATAATTCGTCTCCATGTCTAGCTGCAAAAACTCACAGTGAGTATCCTGACCTCTACTCAAACTCCTTTGTCTCTGGACAATTGCTTCTCCAGAGACTGTGCAAACAACTTGCATTTTCCAAGCTCTCCATCTCTTGCTGGCTGATTATTTGAATGATCTCTGAGAAGTGTGTGGAGGGGTGTTTGCCTATACAAACTCTGTGGCTAAGTTGTTTGTTTGGATTTGGAGTAGGTTTGTCTGTTTATCTCCATTTTACACACACCTGTGTGTGAGTGGATGCACAAGATCCTTATTTCATTAGGTTGTGTGTCATGGTAGAAATAATGGGGAGCTGAACCTTTGAACATGACTGAGAGAAGCAGATGTGGAATGATCTCTCTGGCCTGGTGCAGATAAGCTGATTGTGGCAGTTGCTCTGAAAGATTAAAACAATGCAGGAAGGGGTAGGACCACAAAGTATCTTCCAACTGATCTAGCAGACTCAAAGAAGTTCAACCACATAGCTTAAACATCTGATTTCTGTGACTGACTTTTTAAGAGAGAAAAGCTTAATAATATTATTCCTTTGTAGCTTTTGTGAAAGAAGAACAACATGAAATATGTTTTCAGCAAAGCAAAATACCTTGGAAGAAGAAACTAGGAACTTAGGAAAGCAAGAGGAATGGTTGGAGTCATGGGAAGTAATTTCATGGGTGTTCTGTAAGAGCTGTGTCACTGCTGTCATGGTAGATTGGCACTGCAATATTTTTCTCTCTCTCTCCACACAATCATTTAGGAAGTCAGTTCAGAGAAAATTATTCCTAATTACACAGACAGAGATATAAAAATTTTAGAGTGGGGCACTGGGATTTAGCCATGTGACACCCATTAATGTTAATGGAACTCATGCAGCTAAATCACTCTTCACTTTTATGAAAAAGGTGTCCTAGAGAGCTGACATAAAGGCAGAGTTGTCTGTCACACAGCTGGACTATAAATCATTGCTACTATGTGTACAAGTAACATAGCAGGAGAGATGAACAATTTAGTATAGTGACATTTTTTTTTCCCCTCTGAGTTTGGTGGAAAGCCACATTTTACGTACTTGAAGGCTGTAATTTTTCTAATGCTTTTTGGTAATTAGCAATTTGAGCATATTATTAATTTGGAGCAGTCCTGCTGTTGTTCCTCATGACAGCAGAATATGTACTCATTCAGCATCTCTGTAGTGGTTGTGATTCTAAGGTAAGCTGTAAGGTTAAACAGTATTCTGCTTGATACAGAGACTTTCAGCTCCTTGTCTAACATGATAACATGATTCCCCTGTTCACATTACCTGCCTTAGTGACTTTTCTCCCTCTAGCATTATGGAAAATATGAGAGTTTAAATCCCAGTAGCTGTTGAATCATACAGTAGGGTAGGTCTTGGACAGCCTGCATCACAGTAGTTAGAAATATCTTCACTTGTGAGTGCATAGTGCAGATATTATCCCCACACCTCAGAAAACCTCCCAAAATAAGTTGCTGGGTTTTGTCAGCTTGCTGTGTTTCCAGTTGGTTAAATGATTAGGCTTTAGAAAGCTTTGCTAACTAAATTACCATTGCATTAAAGCACGTCTGGAGAGCAAAAGGGCTAATTCCAAGAGAAAATATGATTAGAAGATCAGTCATCTGCCTCTACAGCACTCCTGTTGTGCAGAGTTGTGCAATGAAATGCTCAGAACGTGAGTCTACATTATACCAGATTAGGCATGTTCTATGTCAAAGAATACTTATTGTGTCACATGAATGGACTTTGTCTTCCAACTTCTTGGTCAATTTATTTCATAAAATCTAAGATACCCATGTGTTGGATGTCCCAAGCTTCCTTAGAGCTAAGTTACAGCTATAAGCACTATCTAGAGTGAAGCATTAACTCCATGTAGCTTCCACAAGAATTGAGTCAGGCTTTGTACAACTGCTGTCTGCAGAGCTTTGATCACATTATCAGCTGCTGCTCTCTCTTGAAGGAAGATTTGGAAATGAAACTTCTGTTGAAGAAGTTTTGGGGTTTTGTCCTCATACTCCTCTTTTTCAAAAAGAAAAGCAAGTGAAAAACCAGCAAAAAACCACAACCAGGTCTGGAAGAAGAATTCTGTCACGTTAACTTCTGAATAATAGATACAGATTTACATTTTGTCATGTCTGCTTGCTAAAATCTCCAACCAACACAAAAAACTCAACCCCCAAAAAACAAACCACTACAAGAGCCTGATGATAGCCTTAACCCAGTTTATGTTTTATGTTTTGTAGGATTCATTGGGTGCCATAAGCTTGAAACTGTTAGCTGAGTATGAAGACTTCTGACTGGTTCTCTGGTGTGCTGTTATCATGAGTGAGTAAGATGATCCCATTAATCATGTCCTCTGGTGTGTGTAAATACAGTGATTTACAGCAGGTGATGTCATCTTTGTGACAACAAGACTTCACAGAGCTTCACAGGAATTCATTTAACAGATGTAATACTGACATCACATTAGGTCTGCTGACTTTTTATCTCTTAAAGTCAGCAATGATTTGTCATCTGTTGATTTGGTAAACCCTAAGCCTTTTTCAGTTCGTATAGTATGCTGTAATCCTTAGTTCTGCTCTAGGCTATGATGAGGTACTAAATGGCAGTAGAATTGTTTGCATTCTACTTGAAATCTTTAACTTTTATGTCTTTCTGTTAGTCAGTGTACTGCAGCATACCTGCTTGGGAACAAGACTCTCCACCATCCAGGATTATTCTGTCAGTGCTTTGCTGAGAAGTATTTTCCATACTCAAACTCTAATGTTCATTTGAATTTATTATAAATGCTATATTATTAAACTTAAATTTACTGTTAAAATCCGTGACAAATTAGATTTTTATGTTGAAAGTACTACTCTTGCCTCACCTGTTTAGCAAATTGATAAGCCACTGGTAGGTGGGGTTTATTACCCCAGTTCCATTCTTCTGTTATGATTTTTGTGGTTTGGGGTTGCACTGATTCATTGGTTGGTTGGTTCATAGCATCATAGGATAGTTTGGGTTGGAAGGGACCTTTTAAAGATCATCTAGTTGCAACCACCTCACCATGGGCAGGGACACTTTCCACTAGACCAGGTTGCTCAAGGCCTCACCCAGCCCAGTCCTAAACACTTCCTAGGAGGGGGCATTCACAGCCTCCCTGGCCAACTGGTTTGTTGGGGGTTTTAATTGCTAGTATTATTTAAATAAATATCTTGTATTTGGACTAAAAACATTGTGGGAGTGATTTATGTAGCTCATGGAAGTGAATTATGTAGCTCCTAGAAGCAAATGCAGGAAGGGGAATCAAATAGAAGTGCTGAATTTTTTTACTTCACAGCCAACTTCCATCACTGACTCTTACTGCAGCAGATCACAAAAGCAATCCGAAAGTTCACTTCATGTATGACATCCAGCAGACTTAAACTCTTGAGTACTTCTTTCGTATAAGAGGAGATTAAAAATATAAATATCAATATAATAAAACCTCTTTCTTTGGGAGATAATTCATTGCACAAAGCAGATGAGAGTAATGCTGTAACATCGCGTTAGAATTCTCCCTATTCATGTTAAGTCTAAATATCTAAAATCATTACTTTAAATGCCTTTTGCTTTTTATCCCTTTCTACTTTACTGTTACTTTATTACTATGATTCATTTTTACTTAGTTATTACTGTTATTATTTAAAATTACAGAAGAGCAGTTTTCTGATTTCAAGGAAGTCAGCTTTTTTCATTTTGCTCTCTGAATACAGCCAGCCGAATATAGAAAATTAGAAAGGATGAATAATAGGCGATTGAAACAATAAATAAACTCTACAGGTTGTTTGTTTGGGGTTTTTTGGTTTGTGGGTTTTTTTTTTTAACTTGGATCAAAGCCAAGATGCCAGTGGTTGTATTCATCCTTGACTGAGCAAACTGCAAGAGGAGAACCCATGCTGAGAACAGTGGTACAGACAGAACAAGCAGTACTGCAGAAACACAGCTAATTAGAATTCCTGCAGGCTTTATCAACAGGTCTGTAAAATACAATAATTAAGATTTGACTGTGAAAACATGTCACTTTGATGTTTTGGAGATGAGACAAAGTAGCTTAAAATTACCCAGTTGAACATGATCACTTAAGATCTCTTTTTTTTTTTTTTTTTTAAGTTGTATATATAATGCATCTGCTACTACAGTGAATTTTGCAGTTACTGCAAAGCCACATTAATTAAATTTCTCAGTAAACTGTACAATAGATGAATTTTCTGCAGGCCAGTACTGAAACAGAGCTAGTTTGGTAGAAAAATACTTCTATCTTGATAGAGCAAAAAATGTGTATTTACCTGGAGGCATGTTTTGAGGTAGGAAAATGGTTGTGTGCAGTAGATTTGCATAAAGACTGCAAGATATTTGTCTGGCAAATGTTCTGGGAAGATGTAGTTAATTGAGTCAGCTCTTCTGAAATGGGCAAAGTCTAATAACACCTGAAGATTTCATGTTGGAGGGAGGAAATTGATGGTTAAGCTTGACAGTTCCACCTGTAAATTATTGTGTTGAAAAGAAAGATGGGGGGGAAAAAAATGCACCAGCTGACAGGGTGATGTGTCAGTGCCTTTATTAAAGACTTGCTTTACAGGTCAGAATGGGGATCTGCTCCAAACTTGCACAGCTTTGCAGCTAAGAATGGGGATCTGCGCCAAACTTGCACAGCTTTGCAGCTAAGAATGGAGATCTGTGACAAACTTGCACAGCTTTGCAGGTCAGAATGGGGATCTGCGCCAAACTCGCCCAGCTTTGCAGGTCAGAATGGGGATCTGCGCCAAACTCGCACAGCTTTGCAGGTCAGAATGGGGATCTGCTCCAAACTGCAAAGCATTTCTAAAATGTTCTGCCACCTTTTAAATGTTTGCAGCAAAATAATGCAGGCAGGGTCCTGTTCGATGATTTTGCAGCTGGCTAAACAGAGTTGACAGAACTTGTAGGTGTTGTTAGTGGTATTTGTTTTAGTCTCCTGATTAAGGCAGCGTAATTTGTTTCTAAAAATATAAAATAAAATAAATTCAAAAGGATTTTAAAATATTACCTTATCTACAGGCTGTTACAGAAATGCATTCGTGTGATTAGGTTTGTGGATATGAATGCAGACGTGGAGAAAAGGAAGCAGCTTTGCAGGAATATTGCTTGCACCACAGCGTTTTCATCTGATTTGTGCCTCTGGATTTTTTTATTACTTCTGGTAGGTTTTGCTGTGCTTTAGATGAAGCAGGCCTAATTAGAAAAGATATTGAGAAAAGCCTCCTCTCAGGGAACCTCTTTCTCCCCCCCCCCCCCCTTCAACTATCAGTCTTTCAGGAGGCATTATTACGCTCTCACCTTGATAACTGACGTATAAGGAAGCAGCTGTACGGCTCCAGCCCTGCTCTGGAGCCGCAGTGCCATCTGCTGGGGCCAGCCCAGGAGAACCGTCCCCATGCCGGCTGCTCCACTCCCGCGTTAATGGAACCTCCTGAAAACCAAGGATTGCTTTTGCAGTGCGGTGTTTCACGGCGCACGTGTAAACTGTTTCTCCATACGGCTTATCGACACAAAGAGTATCAAAGCCACCATCAGGAGGTAAGTAAACAAACACAACATCTCCAGACCTTTACAAATACTTGCATTTTTCTCCCTGGTTCTTCACAGAGAGAGTGATTGGCACTGGACTGGGCTGCCCAGGGAGGTGGTGGAGTCGCCGTCCCTGGAGGTATTCAAGAAAAGCCTGGACGGGGCACTTAGTGCCATGGTTTAGTTGATTGGATAGGGCTGGGTGATAGGTTGGGCTGAATGATCTTGAATATCTCCAAAATACAACTGTACTTAGAATGGTTTTGTATTTAGTCATAAACTATAACACAATTAATTATTATATTATGTTGGGTTTTGTTTGGTCCGTCCGGTCCCGTCCCCCCCCCCCGCCCCTCCCCGCCANGCCCCAGTAACATAAAATTCACCCAAAACTTTAAGAAAACTTTACCTTGAAATAAAGTGAATTAAATCCCAACATGACCTTATATTAAGTCAAGTCTTGGGTGTATCTAGCAGCTTATCTTTAAATGATGACTGGAAGCAGCAGGTGTTCAGAGCAGCTTCTGCATGGACTTCTGTAGAAGCTGGCCTGAAAATATTAGGGAAAAAAATCTCCAGCGTTATGGTCTTATCAGTGAGGAAAAAATGAATTGCAGAACCAAATGACCTTTTTTGTGCTGCTGTCAATTTTTGTTTCTGTTACTTCACTGATAAATCAGTGTATGGGGGTGGGTGAGCTGCTACTTCATCCTTCTTTTTTTTTTTTTTTTTTTTTTTTTTGGGGTGGGGGGAAGGGGGCAGTCATTCATCTTTGGTCTCCTAATTTTATAAAGGTATAGGTCCAAAGAAAGTTTAACTTAATAGCTGCATGTCATGTTCCAGGAAAATGACTAATGCTCTTTACTTGCAAGTAAATGACAAAACATCATTTAATTTCCTTTGAACAAGTGGATAGGGAAAAAAAAAAAAATAAAAATAATGAGGTAGACTTCTTGGAATTGATGCTTCTGTATATTTTCCTGCTACATTTTACTTTTCCCTGAGGAATTACATAAAATCAGGAGGAACACCATGAAATAACTACGTGCATAGGTGAGGGGTGTATGAAAGAAATATTATATCATATAGCAACCATCAGATAATGAAACAAGTTGCCATCTTCTTGGACTCTTATGCTACCTCTACAAAAGGATGAAGTGAAATCACAGTATTGCACAGGGTCACAGACTCTTCAGGTTAGAAGCTTTGGTGTCTAGTCCAGTTACCCTCTCACTGCAACATCACTACTGAATTGAAACTGGGTAGTAGGCTTTGGCCTTATCTTCAGAGTGAACTGAGGAACTCTGTTTCCTGTATCTAGACAGTCTTTTCTGCTTCCATTTTACCAAGAAGGGAAGTTTGGAGATGGAGTTTGGTTTTGGATGGGTTTTTTTTGTGCTGCTTTTTTTGAGTAATTTGATAGCTGTAACTGGATTTCTGCACAGTCAATTTAGGTTCTTTAACATCTTATATTCAGGATACTGGACTTTTGGGTTAGCTTTTGGTGAGTTTTTTGGGGTTTTTTGGTAATGGAATTATTTTGGTTTGTGTTGGTTGGTTGGTGGGAAGTTTGCGGGGGGGGGGTAAATTTTGTTTGTTTGTTTGTTTGTCTTTTTAATTTACCCTCTTTGGATTTTAGTTTTGAATCCAAAGCTGATCTGGTTTGAGATGTGTGCGCCATCTCCTGGTCAGTGATATTGCCACGCGCAGCCTATACCATTTCATCTTCGTAAAACTTCCTTTCAGCATCCTAATTTGAAACATCTGAGCTGACATTAGTCAATTCCAAACTGTGAGTTTAAGTGGAACGCAATAAATACTGGGCTTTTAAGTCAGTTGAAAAGCTCTTCCTGAAACTATTAACAGTCTGGCAAAGAAATTGTATGCCCCAAGCCCACCGGCATGCAACACAGCTTGAATGAATCCAGATACCAGATCCTAGAATCACCCTTTTTTTTTTTTTTTTTTTTTTTTTTTAATAAAAAACAAACAAAAAAGTTTGAAAGGCTGCTACAATCCCAACATCCTGAGCAAGAAATCTTAACTTTGTAAAGCTACATATGCTTAGAAAGACTTCAAAGTTTAAGCATTCTAAGCTATCACAGGTTTAACCTGTTTATTCTGAGAACACTAGAAATAAGGGGGGATGGATTGATTGAAGCGCCACAGCTCTCAGAACAGTCTAATTCCAAGAAAATTCTCCGATTCTATTAAGAGGCAGAGCCGTTCACTCTACTTTGCCCACGCCGCTGCAGAACTGCAGTACCGAGAAATAAACGGTAGGTGGCAGCACTGAGCAGGGAAGGCATTGGCGCTACTTGACATAATACGGCTTTATCGCTACTCACGGCACTACTGCGCATGCGCCGTTCCCCAGGCAGTCCCGCGTGAAGCTGCTCGTTCACAGGACCGGACGCTGTACCATGCTACTTACCATCCAGCGTGCCAAGCTATCACAGACGGCACAGGGACAGCAAAGAGGCAGGCTGGTAGCATATTCCAGGTCCTCACCAGCTGACCGCACAGCCCTGGAGGTGCCACCCTTACTGTGTAGCAGCAACTCTTCACTCCTTGCCGGCAGCACCCAGGGCTGGTAGACTGGATGGGTGCTACTGCCACTGTGCAGGGTGAGCAGCTCCACTCCTTTGGTTGCCGCATTCACTTCCTTAAAACAATCACTTCAACCCTCACTTGCCTTATTTCCTGGCCTACAACCCCTTTTCAGCTAGCAGCACAGCATAAATACAGTGCTGCTAGAAATCCAGTTGTCAGCTCACTCTGGTGGCAAAGGTTTCTATAAGCTCAACCCTCAATTGTTTTGGTGAATGTCAAGACTACAAGGCAACAGTTACACCAGTACCTGGACTATCTCTGTGCCCGGTGATACACAACTGCCTGTGACCAAGACCATCACCTGCTGAAAACTGGAGAATGGTTCCCTTTTGAAGAACCACTGCAGCTCAGCAAGGCACTCACTCAGCTTTCCCTGCAGTGGGTCCTTAGAGCTCATAGCACTGCCAGGCTTTACTGGTTAATCCAGGCAATCGGAGCTAGTCCAGAACGGGTGTTCGCACTGCAGAAATGTATTTCCTATACAGCTTCAGTGCAAGAGTCCATGCTGCATGAACAATCACTGGCCTTTTCAGGGTTCCAAGAGCTGTTACACTGACATTGTTTCAGAAAGTGTAATTTGAAGTTAATCCCAAGAGAAATGTACACTGGGGAAAAAATGAAATACTGTGCACCCAGGATACTCAACAAGAACTTAACCTTGGCTGTTTTGTGGCCGCAGAGAACCTGTATGAATTGTTTTTTACCACCCAGTTTCCATGAGAGGAAAAAAAAACACTAACTGGAAGCCTTTAGGCAGCAAAAGCAGAGCAGGTTTGGAAGCTACCATACATACTGCCCTGCCTAGCTGAAGAGTGATAGGAGAAAAGGGTTGCCAGGTGTAGGTGAGAGGTTACAGGCAGGCTAGGGTTACAGAATACAAGGGTTGGAGTTGGGAAAAAGAGGGAAGGGAGAACAGGTGGATGGACGAGGCTTGTCACAGAGAGGAAAATTCATGTAAAAAAACTTCTGTGGACATGAGAGATGGCAGACATGGCTTATGGGGTGTATCTGGGTAGAATATGCAGGGTAAGAACATGGGTATGACCTAGACCAGGGAGTACACCCACCCAGCATAAGTCACAGCAGCTTACTCACTTGGGATGTTAGTTAACACTCCTCAAACTCCTAGAATTTTACCCCGAATTTTCCCAAAAATGGGATTTTTGCTTTTCCATACCTTTTTTTCTAGGGTATTTTTGTTGTTCTGTGTATACCCATGACCCACTGCACCCTAAGCCCCTCACCTGCACCAATGTGACTCTCACTAGTGAGCAGTCAGAGCAGAATGACACTCAGCATCTGGCCACAGCCATATTTAACACAGTGATGGAAGCAGGACAGAGGACCAGAGAAAAAGACAGACAAGGGAGAGGACTGAGAAGCAGAGTATGAAATAAAAGCTCAGAAAGGTCCAGAACAACCAAGATGAGGAACACTGCAGAGAAAGATGGAGAAAATGTAGGGTCAGGTCAGTGAGCAGGAGAAGGAAATAGGGAAGATACAAAGGAGGTAATAAAAAAAAAATGGCTAGTAAGGGGCTAGATGGCAGAGACAGCAAAAAAAAAAGGCAAGCCAGGGAGCAGAACAGAGAGAAAAAGGGGAAAGGTGCCTGGACAGGGAGGTACAGCAAGAAGCAGCATCAAGACAGAGAAATAAAGACAGAAATAAAAGGGAGAGGAAGCAGGACACAAGGACAGTTAAAGGACATGTGACGGGAAGCAGGGCAGAGGTGGAGAAAGCAGCAGTGGGAGAGAAGGAAAAATGAGAAAATAAAGCAAACAGGAAAAAGGATGGGAGATAGAGGGGTGTGGGGGGGAAGGATAAAGAGCAGGATACATTGAGAGAAAGACACAGACAAATACATAGAGGAAAGAGACAGGAAGGCAGGACAAAGTGAAAGACAGACAAAAATATTAGGGACTATGGCATATGGAAGGGGAAAGCCTAGGATGGACAGCAGGAGAAATACATGGAGAAGGGGGAAAAAAAAGCACTGGGTTGCAGGACAGAGACCCTGAGAATAAAAGAAAAATGAGGGGGAAGGCAAGAAGAACAGAGAAAGAGAAAGGGATAGAGAACAGGACAGAGGAAGAAAGGACAAAAGAGGACTGGAAGCAGAGAATAAACGGGACAAGGACAGGAGGCAGAACACAGGGATAGAAGAGGTAAAAAGATAAAGAGGCTACAGGACAGAGAAGTTATACAACAGTCACAGGCAGCAGGACAGAACAGAAAAGAAGGGAGAGCACGAGCCAGCACTGTAGGGGAAAAAACAACTGTGATGGGCAGTGGGAGAGGGATATGGAGAAAGAAAAACCACTGAGGAAGAGCAGTAGCATATGTGGGACCTCCCCCAGTACGCAGCCACCAGCTGGGCTCAAAACGTCAAGTGCCACTGCCTCTCCACCACCCACCTCTGCACTTATCACAAAGCCTCTCCTCTGCTCAGTCCCACAGCTGGGGAACATCCCTGAGAGCCTCAGGCCTGTCTGGCACCACTGTCTCCATCTGGCTTCTTCCCAGTCCCCCGCTCCTCCAGCACGTCCCTGCCAACCCTTTCCCTGGGACACATCAGCCTGGAGGTTCCCCCACCACTCTGCTCTTTCTGGCCTGTCTGGAAGGTGGCTCTGGCAGTTGCTCAGGTTGCCAGGAGTCTCCCCAGATCAGCAGAACCTACCCGAGAGCAAAGCGTGGCTCCAGAGTGTCACAGCACAGCTCGCCCCAGCCCTGGGATGCTCCCCAGCCAGTCACACAGCCATTTGGTAAACAGTTTAATTAACACACTGCCAGAAGCACTGCCAGCCTCAGCTGGAGTTAGCCACTGCTCTGCTTGGCCGCCAGTCTCTTGTCTCTCTCCTCAGCAATCGTCAGGCGGATGCCCTTTCCACGGGGCAGGGAGATCCATGGCTTGTTGCCCTGCAGCAAGGAACAAGTCACAGCGCATCAGGAACTCTCAGAACGTCAGCTCTCCCTTTCAGAAAGGGAAAAGCAGCAGTGCCAGAAAGTGAAAAGCAGAAGCTGACCACGCGCCAGGCCATGCACACATGGCTGTGGCATTGGCCCAGCAGAAGCCCCTTACAAATGGGCTAGGCTGTGTCCATGACCCACCAGAACTGACCCATCACCCCTTTCCATCTTGGACAGAAGTGTCCCTTGGGGAAGACAAGACAGCAGAAGCATTGCGGGGGAAGGCACTTTCAGAGCAGCTGCCCAGGTCACAACAAATTCTGAGCACTGCCCAGCTCCCAGCTCTTAGTTTACAAAAAACCCAACTAACCCACGAGGTTTGTTCCTGAAAGCATCCCTGTTCCTTCATTTAGGGATGCTTCCCCTTCCCAGAACCATCACCTTAAGAGTAGACAGAACCACAGGGAGCAGAGTCAGAATTGGTGTGAACACTTGAGCCTTACTGGGTGGGAAGTCAGGTGGCTACAAAAGACACCGACACCTCTTTGCTTCAGCCAGCAGCCCCCAACAACAGGGGAGAATCCATCCACCTCATGTCCATCCACCCAGGATTACTTACTTTGCCAATAACGAAGATGTTGGAGAGCCTGGTGGCAAAGCTATTGCCATTGGCATCCTTCACGTGAACCACGTCAAATGACCCAGGGTGTCTCTCCCGGTTGGTGATCACACCAATACGGCCTAAGTTGGCACCGCCTGTCACCATGCACAGGTTACCTGGGGTGAAGGAAGATGGGTGTGAAAAACACTGGCACTGCATCCTAATGTGAAGCCTTTCCACTTGGGAGTCTGAGGAGCACTGCTGGAGAAAAGGCAGAGCAGCACTCACCCAAGGGAGCAACCACCAGAGCACCTAATGACACATCCCACAGAAACCCTGGCACACACAATCACAGAACTCATCAGGCTTGAAGGGACCCTTGAAGGTCATCTTGTCCAATCCCACCTGCACTCAGCAGGGACCGTCCAACTAGATCAGGTTGCTTAGGGCCTCATCAAACTTGACATTGAACATCTCCAGGGCTGGAGTCTCAATCACATGCCTGGGCAATCTGTTCCAGTATTTCACCACCCTCATAGTGAAAAACCTCCCCTTTACGTCCAACCTAAATCTACCCTGATCCAGTTTCAGGCCACTGCCCCTCATCCTATCACCACAGGCCCCTCTAAACAGTCCCTCCCCAGCCTTCTTCTAGGCCCCCTTCAGTTACTTGAAGGCTTCTCTAAGGCCTCCCTGCAGCCCTCTCTTCTCCAGGCTGGCCAGTCTCAAATCTCTCAGCCTGTCCTTGTAGAAGTGCTCCAGCCCTTTGACCATCTTCACAGCACTCCTTCTAACCTGCTCCAGCAGGTCCATGACCTTCTTGTTCTGGAGGCCCCAGAGCTGGACACAGTACTCCAGGTGAGGTCTCACCAGAGCAGAACAGGGTGGCAGAAATCACCTCTCAACCTGCTGGCCACGCTTCTTTTGATGCAGACCAGGATGCCAGACTTCTGGACTGCAAATGCACATTGCTGGCTCATGTCCAACTTCTCGTCCACCAGCACCCCCTAGGATAACATCCCGTCCATCAGTCTTGATCAGTTTGCTACCATCTGCAAACTTGCTGAGGGTACCATGCTGTCTGCATCACTGATGAAGATACTGAACTGCACTGGTCCCAGTACAGACCCCAGAGGGACACCACTCATCACCTCTCTCAATCTGCCCATTAAGCTATTGGCCGCTGCCCTTCGTATCCAATCATCCAACCAAATCCTTATCCACTGAACAGTCCACCCATCAAATATCTATCTCTCCAGTTTACAGAGAAGGATGTTGTGTGGGACCATGTCAAAGGCTTTACAGAAGTCCAGACAGATGAAACCTGTTGGTCTTCCCTTGCTCACTGATGCAGTCACACCACTGTAGAATGCCAAGAGTTTGGCCAGGCAGGAGTTGCCTTTAGTGAAGCCATGCTGGCTTTCTCCAATAACCTCCCTGTCCTCCACGTACTTGGGAAAAGCTTCAAGGAGCTCTCTTTCATGACCTTCCCAGGCACAGAGGTGAGGCCAAAGGAGCCACACACCTGTGTGGCCACAAGGCTCAGATCAAATGTTCCCTGCCACCTTCTCAGTTGCATCAGCACCAAGGAGGCATTCCCATGTCATCTGTCATTGTACTGCTTTTGGCTCTGCAACTGAAACATTTCTCCCACAGTGAAAACCACCTCCTATGGCTGCCCAGAGCTTTCTGCTCACAGCTCCATGAGAGCCAGACTCAAGCAAGGTCTCCCACTAGTTTGCTGTTTCCACCCGGTGCCTGATTGCTCTGAGTCCTCAAAGTCCCTATGCCAAATGCTGCCCACTGCCAGCAAGCTCTGCTCCAGCTCCAGGCAGAGATGCCCCAAGGAAGCAACTCCTTTCCCAAGGCTGCCATCACTGCCTAAAGCAAAGATACGTGGCATTTGTATGTAACTTCCACACTGCTCTCCAGTGGGATGCAAGACGTACCTGTGTCAAACTTGATGAAATCTGTGATCTTGCCAGTCTCCAGGTCAATCTGGACTGTATCATTCACCTTGATGAGGGGATCCGGATAGCGGATGGTGCGGGCATCGTGGGTGACCAGATGAGGGATTCCTTTGGTGCCCACAAAAATCTTCCTCACCTTGCACAGCTTGTACTGCAAACAAAACCCAATACACCTGAAACAGTGAGCAGCATCACGGACCAAGGCGCCCTTGTCCCCTAGACAGCTGCTGGACACAGCAGGCCTCAGACCCCCAAGCAAAACACCCAAACACACTCCAAGTGGCCAGGCAGCAACCTGCTTAGCTCACTGCTTCAGCAACACCTCTCCTAGGGGTGCCATGCTGCTATGCTACATCCCCACTGGAAAACACCTGTGCTTTCAGAACAGCTGCCCACTCGGGCTTCAGCCTCCCCACAAAAACACCTACTGAACCTTCT
Source organism: Ramphastos sulfuratus (assembly GCA_013399055.1). Lineage (NCBI taxonomy): Eukaryota > Metazoa > Chordata > Aves > Piciformes > Ramphastidae > Ramphastos > Ramphastos sulfuratus. The sequence continues at coordinate 92,649 of WBNM01003826.1, read as the reverse complement.
CAGGAAAGCCAATGCCAGGGCAGTTTCCTCATTTTGCTCTGAAGCTCACAGTCACACAGCAGCATCTGACCCAAGACAGATCTGTATCCCTCCTTTAGCATAGCTTGGTTTCCCCTCCTGCCTTTCAACTGACTCCTTCAGAGCCACTTTGGGACTCATGGGTCAAATCAAGTGGTAGACAGAAGTAAAAGCTGATCATGGAGGGGTGCAGAAACCCCCACACACACCATACCCAGCTATGGCACAGACAGCTCTTTCCTCAGTATCCCTGTGTGCCTGCACAGCCTATCCTTAGGAAGGAAATGCAAGGGAGGGTGCACACTTGCAGCTTAAGCACACCAACATGCTTAGGTTAAGGAAACATGTCCAAGAGTTGCTTCCTGACACCAAGAGCCAGACAGCAGTTTTGTAAACACTTTCACAACAAACTCAGGAAAGAGTTCAATGCTTTTGTACCACAGGTAGTATCATGCTTCTGATCACAGCCCTATGCTATGGCTCACCATACAGCAGGGCCATCCCCATCTCAAAGCTCCCTATTAAAGATAACCCAGTCCATGCCAACAGGGTCAATACAAGCACCAGACGATGCACCTGCAGTCACCTGGGAACTGCTCTCACGTCACCAAAAGATTGCCTCCTGCCAAAGGTTTCATATCCCAACCCCAAAGACCCTGATCTTCTCAAGGGTGGCATGGACTTCACACTCAGGAAAGAGACAACAGCTCCCATTCAAGAGCTGCCAAAGAAATACTGCCCCAACCAAACCCAGCTCATGCTTACCCCAAACTGAAGCCCCTCACCTTGGCCTCTTCAGCTGTGATGCGGTGAACAGCAAAGCGTCCCTTGGTATCGTACACCAAGCGGAAATGTTCACCTGTCTTGTCAATGCTGATGACATCTGATTTCAGAGTGGGAAATAATAACACAGCAGCTGTTATCAGCCACAGTATCCAACATTAACTCATCAAAAAGCTCACGTTTAAAAAGAACTAGGGATTGCTGAACAACACCTCAGGCATGAATGAGGAGTCAGTATCTCTTCTTGGGCACAAGCTCACGCCTTTTAACTGTGATACAGTGCAAATGGGTACAAACAGCCAAAGCCTGAAACCTGCACAGCAGTTTACAAATAAGCAAGCAGGGAGTTACAGACTGCAGATATCTGGCTTTAGGATTCATAGTAATGCACATCTCTAAATAACAAGGACTTATCCTTTCTCCAACACCACCAGCAAAACATCATCTCCCCTAGATCATGCTAGCCTCACAAAATATCCTTCCAGCAGCACTGCAAAACTGCCTGAGGAACTTGCGCCAGCCCTCCTCACTCACCCATGAAGCCCGCGGGGTAGGTGATGTCTGTGCGGACTTTGCCATCTATCTTAATGAATCTCTGCATGCAGATCTTCTTGACTTCATCTCCTGTCAGGGCATACTTCAGCCGGTTTCGCAGGAAGATGATGAGGGGGAGGCACTCCCTCAGTTTGTGAGGACCTGTCGACGGACGGGGTGCCTGCAAACAGAAGCTTTCTGAAGTATGCTCAAGGCCAGCAGCTCCATCAGCTGTCCCCAGGAGAATGCAAAGACACCCGAACACTCCTCCGGGCCCGAGCTCCCGCTGGTGAGGCTGCGAAGCCACCTGGGCCTGCAGAGCGGGAAAGGCTGCCGCTCCGGGCAGCCCGGGCCCAGCCTCGCCCCAACGCCCAACTCCGTCCCCGTCCCGCACTCACGAAGACGCCGGTCAGCTTGTCCAGCATCCAGTGCTTGGGCGCGGCCACGCGCTTCAGGTGCTTCTTGGGGCCGCGAGCCTACCGAACGGGAACGGGAGATGTTAAGGGCCGCCGTCAGGCCAGGCCCGGCCCCCCAAGCCGTCCCTCCCCGGCCCCTCCAAGCTCCCGCTCCCCCCGGCTCTGGCAAAGGGCTTCCTCCTGCGGCCCTCGACGAAGAGGGAGCGGCCAGAGACCGCGGTGGGTGGCGGATGGCAGCGGATGGCGGAGGTGAGCGGCCATACCACGTACTCACCATGGCTGCGCTCTGCCAGGAAAGGACCTCCGCTTCCGGGCCACCTCTAATATCCGCGGGTGAGGCGGCCGCTCTGAGGAGCGCCCTCTGCTGGCTCGGAGGTCCACCGCCGCCCGGTGCCAAGGCAGGAGGGGTGAGTGTGCCACTCCCACCCGCGGTGCCCCGGGATCGAGGCGGGAGGCGGGAACGACACGTGTGCGCTTCAGTCTGGGCAGCTCCCACCAGCGAGGTGGGGTGCCCTGTCTCCTCCCTGCCGCAAGCGACCTCGACAGGAGCACCCCACTTCCAGCAACCGAGCCATTTTGATTTTTCGGGGGGTTCCTATCGTTTGTTTTCCAAGTGGTATTCCTGAAGCAGCTTCCTGTCTGTGCCTGAGGCAGGGACAGAGCATGTGGGGTTCCAAGGTGGGTGGGTGGGAGGGGGCGGGCAGCCAGCGCTTCTGGTCCCCCGTATCTCATTTTTCTCCTGACTGAATGATCTGCAGTGGGGCACCAAGAGAGCCTTTGCTGTAGCAGTGCCAGCCTCTTTCCAGCAGCCACTGCACAAGGCCAATCTCACCCTGTCCTACAGCAGAAAGAGCCAGGGGGACATGGGGGAAAAGCGAAGGGGTCAGGAATTGCTCCAGGGGCATGGGAGCCAGGGGAACTGAGTGCAGCTGAACTCCATCCACACTGGATTTCCTGTTGTTTAGATCAGTTGTGGAAAACAAGAGATCAGACCGAAGCCAGGCCAGGCTGGGTGTCCTTTCATCTTGCTATTTATTCCAGTGTAATCTAATTAAAGCAACAGGAAATATTCTTGCCCACAGTCACTGGAAATCTTTAAAAAGAAACGGCACAGATAAAAGCTCTGTGGGCCAGGTGAAGGAAGGGACAAAGGCAGCAGAGGCCAAGCTCCACAGCCTGAAGCACCAGAAGGGAGCTGCCCTAGGTACCTGTGTACTTGTTCCCTTGCTAAGACACTTTGTAAGGGATTGAATGGCAGCATCTCGTGGGGTGCTGGGGCATCTCGAGGTTCATCTGAGATGTCCTGGGACAGGGGCTGTCACCCTGCCCTGCATCTCCCTTGACATTCTAGAGAGCATCCCCAGGGTCTGGCCCCTCCACAAAGGATTTCAGCAGCCCACCTAGGGGGCAAGTCTGTGCTGCCTTCTGTGATGGAGCTGGAAGTGACAGTTACAAACACAAATGCAAATCTTTGCTTTCCATCACTGGACCTCCACTGAACACGTGACGTGCTGTGGAAAAGACCTCTGGCAAGGCAATGTGGGTGCAGGAAGAAAGGAAAGGGCTGGAAGCGTATTTCAAATACTTTATTTTTAAAAAAATCTCAGTTAAAAACACAATGACTGCCTTTCCTTGGGAAGGAGGCACAGCCTATGCCCGAGGACTCAGCTGGCTTTTTGGCATTTTTCTCCAGGCAGACAGCTCAGAAGCCATGCTCCTGCCAGGAAGGCCAATGCGGTGGTGGGCTCCAGCTGGGGAGGGTTCACAGCTTTGAGCAGCCTCTCTCTTAAAAAACATTTAAAACCAGTTGTGAGAATAAACTGTGATGTTAAAAAAGGAAAGAAAAAGGAATGAGGCTCTGCTGACAATGGAAGGCTGTGGCTGGAGGGCCCACACTCCTGCCTGAGGAGAGCCACAGTGCTCATGGTGCACAGCAGCTTTCATTCTTTAAAGAGAAAAAAAACCAACCAACCAACCAACAATAATTTCTTCCAAATTTCCCCTGCAGCCACAAATTTTACCAGCAGCTCACACAAACACGCCATCTTTCACGGAGGAAATGCTCTTGTGGAAACCTGAGCCTTTCTTCTCTGCTAAACAACATGCTTCAGATTCCCTGCAAATAAAAGGAGGCAAAAGAGGGTATTTCCACTGATATTTCAGCCTGACAGAATGGCCCAGCCAGGGGCAACTTTTGCTAAGAGACCCACAGTTCTGAGCTGATGTGCTAATAACACCGAGAATCCCATGTGAAGCAGGGGACAGATGATGGCTGTACATGATGGGCAGTCAAGTGAATGTGGTTCATCTTTCCAGTCAGTGAGAAAGACTTCAATGAGCTTTCCTGAAGTCCTCTCTAAAAAGCCTTGTAAACCTGAAGTACTGTTGGCTTGGACAACTCACCTTTGATAGAGTTAAGAATTTCCTGAATCTTCTGTGGCTCATTGCGGTCTGGTCTGCAACTTGGTGTGATCTCCAGCACATAATCAGGACCATACTCTGTGAAGAACTGCGGGGAAGAGAACAAGAGAGTCAACAGAGAGGCCTCTGGCTGGCTGAGCTGGAGGGAGGGCTCCCCATGGGTACCTGTTTGTAAAAAGGCAAAATCATATTCTTCATCTGAGGGACATATGTAGCTTAACTCCATCAAAGAGCTGCTTCTGCAGTGTCTGAGCCCACCTGAAGTTTGCCAGCACTACTGACTGAAGGGTTTGGGAAGCAGAGCTCAGTGGTACATCCAACAGTCTATGCAAATGCTTTCTTTGGGAAAGCTGATGCCACTCGTTTTACACACAGTTACTTGAAAGGCTCATTTTTCAAATGAACAAAATCTTGCCATAAAACCAGGCACCTCCACCTCACTCCAGGCCAGAGGTTCAGCCAGTTCAGCCCTGTCAAGTGTTGGATAAGAGAGTGAGAAATTACATAACCAAAAGGATGGCTCCAAAGATGCCACCCTGCAGAAGCTTTCCTGTGTGCACTTGGCAAGTCCCAGAAAGCACAGCCTGTCACTAGCCTTACATTTCTCTTGTTGCCCAGGCTCTTGCTTGTCTAGGACAGGTCTGAAGAAGTACTGGACAGTCAGGGCTCCCACAGGACCAGTTAAAACATGTAAATACCATAATAAAAGTGAATCCTCTCACAAACCAATGCTTACATATTACCAAAGGGACAAATACAGAGACAGCAAGATACCTCTTGGGCATACATCACAGAAAACAGGCCTGCAGATGCTGGAACCTGCCTCAGCACACAGGCAAGAAACAACAAAAGGGCTTCACTTAAAACCAGGGCTTTGCGGCAGTTTCCTCAGCTCCCCTTCTAAATACAAACTGTCCCATTTCCTGCCACTAGATCCTCAAAAGGCCTGGGCTGTCTGCCCATTTCTGGGAGCAGTGGGTGAAGTGGGGAGTGGAGGAGAGGCTGTTTAGTAGGTACAAAGTGCTTTTAGTTCCCTCAACAAGGCTTAGCTGACACTTCTCCTGCTCCTAACAGTCCTGGGGTCCCCAGAAAAAGGTGCAGGGACTTTTATATGCTTGCTATAATAACTGTCCTGTAGGTGTCCAAATGCTGACAGCAGCACTTGGTGACTACAGCACCAGCAGCCCCCCACATTTCCCCTCCCTTCCCTCCAGTCCATCCCCCTTCAAGTGCTGTATCACAGCTCCAAGAAGCATGCTGGGCTGTTACCTAGGAGCTTGTTTCTCCAGGGTGAACCCTGAGCAGCTCATCTCCAAAAACAAAATCACAAGCAAGGGTAAGCCAGACAAGCTGGCCAGCAACAGCACCACAACTCACAGCCAGCTCAGCTCTGCAGGCCAAGTGCTGGTCAGCTCAGGAAGGGATACAGATTTCTTTGAGAAGGAGCAGCCAGAGCAGCCAAGGCCCTGCTGTGCTCAGTGACATCCTGCAATCAACTCATTTCCCACACTGCTTTTACCCTTCAAGGCATTTAGTGCAAGAATTAACAACATAGCAAAAAAAAAACCAAAATCAAAAAAACATTCAGAGCAAAACTGAACAGTAAAAACCTAAAACCCTTTAGCAGTTAACTCCTACAGAGGAACCTTTTCTTTTCACTTCCTATATATGCAAAGGATCCAGTCTCATTTAAAACCCATTTCTACAGAAACCTGCTTAAAATACCATGTTTAAGCACATATCTCTCAAAAAATATCTTGCATGTGTAATCACCAGTTTCTAAACCACTAAATTTCCACTTTCAATCCACACAAAAGCTTCACTTCCTCGTTCAAACTGTTCCATGAGATCCTTAGGCAGAGGCAAAACCATAGTTCTGCTCTGTATGCACTGCAGGCTTGAAGTGCTCTGCACATGCTGGTTTGTCTCTATAGGGGCAATGACACTGATCTGTGGCTTGAGATCTCTTATGAACCTATAGTTATTCCACTCCAGGCCAGCCTGGGTTGTGCCCTTCCAACTTGCTCTCCAGCCTGGGTCAAGACTTTAAAACCACCAGCACCGGAACTGAGACAGCTCATACAAGATTGCCACTAGCTCCTGGCCTCACAGCCCACTGCAAGACTGCTGATCAGGAAAGTAAGTAGGACAGTTTTAACAGTGCATTACTGTTACAGAAGTGTCTCAACAAAACAGGACAGAGCAGCGAGGATGCCATTTAGATCAGGTAGAAAACTGAGCTCTGGCTCAAGGAGAAGGGAGGGTTTATAAAAGCTTTACCTCGTGATCGGGGATCTCAGAGGACAGAGTTCTCCCAAGGATGACCCCAGTCAAGTATGTCCAACAGCGAGCTGTGTTGGCAAGATTGTAGCCTCCTGTCTCCACAAGAATTGTGATTTCAGAGGGGGAAGAGTGGGGAAAGGGAAGAGAAAGGGAGAGACTTTAGCAGAAGGCTCAAACTGCAGAGGCAACACACGCAGTTTACATGGATTCAGTTAATTTCATTCACTCCAGCTGTGCCCAAAACCATCATTTTGCACCTGCTGGCTAGAGGGGGCCAGGTCCAAATGACACCATATGCAAGAGCAGACCTCTCAAATTAAACCTCAGTTACACACAGCATGGCACAGGCCAGGCTCCTTCAGCCCCCAGTCCCATACGCTGGGCTCTCTTCTGGCAACAAGGAGAGGTGTTCCAAGGTAAGAGGGAAACAAATGCAAGGGGGATTCCTGCTTTTTAATGCCAGCCTTTTACCCACAAAGTGTAATACATGGGGCCAGACACTCACTGGAGAGCTCTTCAGCACTGTCATGGCTGAGAGGACAAATATGAAACTCATTAGCACAACTTGTGACTACTTCACAAGTAAATGAAGTTTCACACTCAGTATGGTAATGGTCATCTCTGTGGTGATGGCAAATGAGCCCAAAAGAAGAATCCTTAGCTGAAAGCAATCTTGCAAGAGACTCAAAAGGTGTTTTGACTAAAGTAGTAAAAGAAAAAAAAAAAAACATTTTGAAAAGAGAGGGAGACCATATTTTTCAGCTTTGGTTTGGGAGTTTTGGCCTTTCCTTTTTTGCCAGTATTGACTCCTCTCCCAATCTTCACTTCAAATGCTTATGTACTCTGCAGTGGTGGGACACCCACCCTTTAGGCATTTTCATCAATGACAAATAGTCGTCCCTCAGTTTTTGACAGTTTTGGGGTTGTATTTTGCCTGAAAGGTGCCATCCCCAGTATACTGAAAGACCAAACACTCATAACCTTTCCAAAGCAAAGTGCATTAGGCACATAAAATTTTAGGCTAAACATGCTGTATTTGATCACTCCATCTCAAAAACAACAGCTTGAGCTGATATGGCTCCAGGAACCGAACTGAGGGGTGCCCCCTGTGGCACACAGTGGCTTTTGCTGTTCTGAAATGCTCTGCTCCATAAAGCCCACCCTGTGCTCTCCCCACTGGACAAGCAGCTGGTTGTGCAGCATAGCAGGGCTAAGTCAAGCATACCTTTCACTGGGTATCAGAACCCTTCTGTACTGTGTAGGTAGCCAAAGTCCTTTTCCTAAGACCCTGCTTGAATCCAAAGAAAGTCATTCATTGCCAGATGCCCCAGGTAGGTTTGGGAATGCAGTGCTCAGTTTTAAAACAGAAGTGCTGAAGAATTCTTCAACAGAGACGGGAATCAGAGGTGCAATTGAGAAGCCAGGGTCAGTTCATCTGGGTTAACAGCCTCTGCTCTTCTCCAGAGGAGACAGGCAGCCTTTAGCCCAAGATCTAAAGGTGTGTGTGAAAACAATACCCCAGCATGAAGAGCCCTTCTGATCCTTCCCAGCAGCCATCCTGGCTAAACTCCAGTCAGTGCCCAGCCACGCGGAACACGCTCAAGGATAGGTGACAAGAGGACAAACCTTTTCCTTGTGCCTGCACTCACCTCCTCCCAGGATGAGAGTTGCCAGCTGCCACTGCAGGACATACTTGAGGCACTTGCCCACTCCCTCAGGCGTCATGTTGAAGGAACACATGGGATCTCCAGCGATGGTGTCAGCCCCCAGCTGCAGCACAACCGCCTCTGGGTTGAAAGCACTGTACACCTCTTTCAGCACCCTGTGGAGAGGAGAGATGGTTACCACAAACACAGCTCAGAGAGATGCTGAGGGTATGGCCCTGGTTCCTCAGATCTACCCGTGCCCCTCGAGCTTTCTGTATTCTCTGCTCAGTTTTTCACAGGGGCAACAAGCTTGTGAGGTCCATCACCAACTCAGAGACAGAGAGGCCTGCCGGGAAGCAGCTCCATCACCACAGGTGTTCAGCCTTCAGCCTTTCACAGCCAGCACAGACAAAAGATGCTTAGAAAATACTTATTGGTCAGCCCCAAGTGTATCTCCCACAGATGGTCATAATTCAGAGCATTTATTTGAAGAAAAACTACCTAGTCTAAGTTCACAGCTAAGAAGTACTTGTCCCTTCTCAGTGTCTCTCAGACACACAAGGCTGACCCACGGCAAAGAGACTCCAGCCACTCACAAACGCCTCTGTATGTTCAGTTTGCCTAAGGATTTCGCAAGACCCCTAAGACCTCTCAAAATCCACATTCACTGTAATCAAAAGCTGTGACAAGGAAGGCACAAGGCTTAAGGAAGGACTGCAATTAAAAAGAGGAAATAAAATCTGCACAGTTTCTGTTCTGTAAAACCAAGTAAGCTGTATCAGAGCAAGGGGGCTTACGCTTCACAGATCTGGTAGTACTTCTCATCCTGAATGCCATCTTGAATGGGCACATTCACACTGTAGTAACGACCCTTCCCCAGCCCAACATCTGTCACATCACCAGTGCCTGAAAAACAGAAACATCCCACAGCTGATGACAGGGGATCAGCAGCAAGAGAAATGTGTGGGATGTCTCAGATGAGAGCAGAGCCAGGACCTCTGGCATGCTTATGGAGAAGTCCATTTGCCACCACCAATAAAGGAGAGGTTGGATTGACCTGGTTCTCGCTCTCTGCCCAGTTCTGTCGTGCAGCTTTCAAGGTCAGCAGGTGGCTGCCCAGCAGTGTCTCTGCCCAGACCCTGTTCACAAACAGAACGGGGGAAATGCCAAACCTAGTTCCTCCTTCTTTCCTTCTCCTGGATCAACAGGAGAGGCAGTGAGGCACTTTTGCTCATATGGGTCCTGCCTTTGCTCAGGCCTCATCAGTGATGTGTGAACCAAATTAACAAAAGCTTCATTGAGTTGATGCTCAGAGGGCTGGAGCACCTCTCCTATGAGGTCAGACTGAAAGAGTTGGGGCTGTTCAGTCTGGAGAAGAGACGGTTCCGAGGTGACCTTACTGTGGCCTTCCAGTATCTGAAGGGGGCCTACAAAAAAGCTGGGGAGGGACTTTTTGGGATATCAGGTAGTGACAGGACTAGGGGGAATGGAGCAAAGCTGGAGATGGGGAGAGTCAGACTGGATATGAAGGGAAGTTCTTCACCATGAGAGTGGTGAGACCCTGGAATAGGCTGCCCAGGGAGGTGGTTGAGATCCCATCCCTGGAGGTGTATAAGGCCAGGCTGGATGAGACACTGGCCAGCCTGATCTAGGGTAGGGTGTCCCTGCCCATGTCACGGGGGTTGGAACTAGATAATCCTTGTGGTCCCTTCCAACCCCAACTAATTCTATGAGTTCAACTTGCCTGGGAAAAATCCTGGTGAAAACTTGTGCAGAGAAACAGTCATGACTTTTGAGGTGAAACTAAAGGCATCTTCAACCCCTATGGGAAAATGGAAGAGAAAAAACATTTTATCCATCTTTCTTTTAAGCAAGAGTCTAAACACAACAGTAAGCCATGCAATAAACATGAGGCAGCGAGCAGAGCAGGGACAGAATGAGCACAGAAAACCAGATCTGCCTCAATAAATCCACCCTTCATCACCAGACCATGAATTCAATGGCATCAAAGATCACAACTGAAATTACTTTGGTGGGTCTCATGTTAATCTGTACTGAATGGATCTCAATACCTCAGTCAGTGCCCACATTAGCAGCACTCACTTGCACTGCTTGGCCTGGAAGCTCGGGAGGGAGTTGAGCAGAGATGCCTTGGCTAGAGCTTGGCTCTGATTAGAAGCAGAACTACTGAGCTCACTTTTTCTCAGGGCTGCTGCAGTTCAAAATGCCTTTTTCTTAAAGACATATTAAAACAGTGGGGGTGGGGAGGGAAAAAGAAGGAACAGGAAACTTAACAGAAACCAAATGTGGTGGGAAAAGAGAGCAAAATGAATCACATCATAAAATTTAGGAGAGCAGGAAATGTTGAATGGTGTTGAAACAATGTACCTGAAGGAAGGAGCAGTTTCAGCAAGGTCAGCTCTGTCTTTAGTTTTATAACATCAAACCTTCTTTCAAAAGCAGTCTACTGCTGACTCTTGCACTGGTAGCATTAAACAACTAAACACTGCCAACAGCTAGGATGGGAGAGAGGGGGCATGGGCAAAGCCCTTGCTAGAGAACCACTAGCAGAAGGAATTACTGGAATGGGAACATGTTATTTGTTGCTTTAGGTACAAGGCCACTGCTCAGACCTTGGAGAGGTCTGATCAGCAGCACAGGGCAAATCCATAAAGCAGGACAAGGCAGAAATGGATGGAGGGAATTTGACTGCACTGAAAGGAGGCAAAGCTATGGCTGTTGCAGCAAGCAAAGCCTTGCTGCCTCGACAGGCTTTGATTTCTCCCATTCTACCAGATGAGTGGGTGCTGCTGTGCTGTTCACAGCTTGTGCTGGGCCTTACCATCCCCATGATGCAAATCCAAATCTATGTAAAGGACACGGTCAAACTTCTGGCGCAGCCGCAGGATCCCCAGGACAGCATCATTCAGGTAACAGAAGCCAGAAGCTTCATCTCTGTGAAAAGAATGTCCATGAGGCTGAACATTGCCAATGCAATTGCCACTCATCTTGGCATTGTTACTCCTATTTTGCAAGTCTCCTTCCACCTCACAGGGGCACAGAGGAGGATGGAGCGCAGCGACCAAGGGATGGGTCAGGGACAGCTGAAATCTTGGCTAGGAAGCATAGACAGCATGACTGCTTATGCCAATTCAACCCAGACTTGAAGGCATCCGGTAAAGCACTAGCTGGCTCTGATGCCTCTTCCTGACCACGAGGGGCTTTGCAGGCTACCTCTGACCATTTCACTGTTGCACTAATAAAATGGTAGCTTTCTGCACTTTTAAAGAAGTTCAGAGCCGCTCGAATCAAGTGCACTTTCCACTGTACCTCCTCTCCCTTTGCAGCCAGAGGACAGGCCCCTGGACAGTCCAACCTGTTCATGTTCCTGTGAGCACTGGACAGGGACAGGCAGACAGTCACTCCATCTGTGCTGTCTGGGTCACAGCTCCCAAGAAGATCCCAGCAGTGCAAGGCAGGTCCAATACAGCTGCAATACTCTGCTGTTCTGTCCAAGCTCTTGGGGTATGAAGGCTAAGCCTCTTCCCACAGCAACACTCTCCCTTTCCACCCAGAAAAACAGGAGCAGGACACCCCCCACACAGTCCTTCATGATACAGCTCCTTAGTTCAGCCAGAAGAGAGCCCCAACAGCTAAACGAAGGACTGATGCTGTGTGTGGAGAGATTTATCCCTGACATGTGTCAAGGGACAGCTTCCATATTGTTGACCTCAAAAGAATAAGAAAGTTTCTTAATCCCTGCTCCAGACTTGCTTCAAGGTCAAGCCCCTCTAACCACTCCTAGATCAACCCTGGATGTCCAATTCAAACCAGAACTCTATGTTTTGCAGCAGGAGTGTCCAAACCTCTCTTCCCAACAACGTTTGCCTAATTATTAGCAATTAAATTTTATCATTAATTTAATGTTAAAGTCTCAATATGCTAACAAGGAAAATCAAGTACATGCTAAACATAAAAGCTTGAGGAGGGCAGATTTAGACTGGATATTAGGAAGAAATTCTTTACAGTGAGGGTGGTGAGACACTGGAACAGGTTGTCCAGGGAGGTCATGGATGCCACCTCCCTGGAGGGGTTCAAGGCCAGGTTGGAGGAGGCATTGAGCAGCCTGCTCTAGTGGGAGGTGTCCCTGCCCAAGGCAGGGTGGGTTGGAAATAGACAATCTTTAGGGTCCCTTCCAACCCAACCCATGCTATGAATCTGTGAATAAATAACTGTTCCTCAACATTCCTCCCAGACCATGCTAAACAGCCCCCGGAAGGCAGGGACATTTCAGGGCACACTGCCTCTGGCACCAGGGAGCATGTGTGCTCCTGGCACTGGTAGCACAGTCAGTGAAGGTGGGGTGCAGCATAGGCCAGCACAAGCACCAGCTGCAGCAGCAGCAGCTGCAGCTGAGACTGGGGGTGAAGGCAGAGACAAGGTGGTCATGTGATCCTTTTCCTCCATCCCAGACAGGGACACCTTTCTGGGTGAAAACTGCAACCCATGGCAGAATGGTCAGAGCCACTGTGAAGGTTTGCACCTCCGACTGTGCTGGGTGTTACCCTGGATTTGTTAATCCTGAGACCACCTTGCAGTCCACTGACTGCATTTACAACTGGCAATCCCCCAATCTGTTGTATCTGTCACTTTAAAACAATGAAACCATTTGATAGCTTTGACTTCTGAGCTGTGTCAGAATGAGTCCCTACTAAGGAACCAAAAAGTGAAAATGAAAGTTAATTTTGCCAAACTTCAGCAAAAGCACTGGGCTCTGAGACAGGTGAACACTGGGGTCTTTGATCTGAATGTGATAGCCATCTCTTCTGCAAGGAGCAAGAGGGCTCAGCTCAGACAAGCTACACTCTCTACTTTCCCAGCAAGCCAGAGCTGAACCCTTTTCAGCAAAGTGCTGACCAGGAAAAGGGTCCTGATGAGATGCTGCCATTGCTGGCATTTGCATAGCACTCTTACACCTCCAGATTTTCCCTGCCAGGACAGAAGTCCCTGGATCAAGAACAAAACTCATGTACAAGTTGTTAGGGTCAGACACGTAGTTCCTGCTAACTACTGGGACTCCCCAGGGAAGCAGAATGGCACTGCAAATCAGCTAGCTAGGGACAAGGATGGCTGCCCTCTTGCCTGAATTTGCAGACAGGCCTCGTGTTTTGGGAGATGGGGGACACAAAATAAAACATACACCTGTGGAAAACAGTAAAGGCATGGAAAGAAATTATTTTACCACTACAGACTCACAGGATTTTGGAGAATGAATCTTATGAGGAGCACCTGAGGGAGCTGAGGCTGCTTAGTTTGAAAAAGAGGAGGCTGAAGGGAGACCTCATGGCTGTCTACAGCTACCTGAAAGGATGTTGTGGAGAGGTTGGTACTGGGCTCTTCTCACAGGTAATTAGTGATAGAACAAGAGGGAATGGCCTCAAACTGTGACTGGGTAGGTTTAGACTGAACATTAGGAAAAAAAAAATTTCACTGAAAGAGTGGTCGGACATTGGAATGGCTGCCCAGGGAGGTGGTGGAGTGACCAACCCTGGATGTGTTTAAAAGTCGTCTGGACGTGGTGCTTGAGAAAATGGTTTAGGGTGAATCGTGTAGAGATATGGGTTGGACTTGGTGATCCTGAGGGGCTTTTCCAACCTGAACATTTCTGTGATTCAGAGATGAAATTTTTACTTCCTCTCCAGTTGCTCTTGAAGATCCTTACTGACATCATAGCTCAGAGCAAACAGCCCCCACTGAGCACAGGGGAAAACAGGGGTCAGTCTTGCACTGTTTAAAATCTCCTACTAAGAAATCCAAAAAACTCCACACAAAACGATCTGGATGCCATGCTGACACATTTCCATTCTCCTGGGTTAAGAATTACATCAATTGCTTGCTTCTCCACAGCCCTCCTCCACGGACTCTGCAACAATCAGTTCTCACCTAACTCCCAGACATAACCAAGTATCAATGGGAGCTGGGACACCTCTCAAATGATCTGCCCCAAACCTGCACTGCTGTCCACGATAGCACCAGGACTGGACAGTAGCCAGCCTGCTCTCACCATGCCACTGCCATACATTCTGCTTCTTTTCTCTCTACCTTCTGTCTTCCCTCACCCCTCTCACTCCTTGCTATCTCTGCCAGCTGAATCACTGCACACTGAGGGGTTCACAGGGAAGCTGGGATCTAGGAGGTGGGGCTGAAACACCAGGTGAGACAACACAAGGGAAGAGGTTGTTTTCTTACTTCTTTGCATGATGCCACCCTCCAGGCCAGTTAATTGCTACCTTGCACATGCCATCCAGCAGGCACTGAGCTGCAGTGATGGTGGCTCCTCCCACAGCTGCTGCATACTCGAAGATCCCTTCAGTAGCTGGACAGTCGTAACCTGTGAGTAGGAATCCACACGTCAGACACAAGAGGCCTTTTCCTCTGGGGGAAGCATGTTCTCTTTGTGTTGAGCTCTCCCTCTTCAACCACTGCTCTAACCTTTTGTTCCAGACACAATGAAAAAGCCACAACACCCTCACAACAGGTATCAGATTTGGACTCGCACAGCAAATTTAGTGGGTGTAAGTAAGAAAAAAGACTGTATTGGGTTTGCATGGAAATGTCTGGGGAGGGAGGGAAGGCTGCAGCAGTGTCTTCTGTGAGGAGACACCAGCAACTGCACCCATGATGGACAGAGACAGCTCCAAGACAGACTCACTGCTGGCCAAGTCCCCATCAGTGATGCTGGTGGTGCCTCTGTGATACTATATCAAAGAGCAAGTGAAAAATGCTGCACAACGGCTAGTAGAGAGGGAGAATATGTGAGAAGAACAGCTCTGCAGGCATCATGGTCAGTGAAGGAGGGGAGGAGGTGTTCCAAGTGCCAGACCAGCCTATGGTGAAGACCACTGTGAGGCAGGCTGTCCCCCTGCAGCCCATGGAGGTTCACAGTGGAGCAGACATCCAACTACAGCCTGTGGAAGACCCCACACCAGATCAGGTGGATGAGCTCAAAGGAGGCTATGACCCCGTGGGAAGCCCATGCTGCAGCAGGCTCCTGGCAGGACCTGTGGCCCCATGGAGAGAGAAGCCCATGCTGGAGTGGGTTTGCTGGCAGGACTTGTGACCCCACAGGGAAGGACTCACATCAGAAGTGTTCATGGAGGAATGTCTCCCATGGAAGCAGCCCCATGCTGGAGCAGGAGAAGAGTGTGAGGAGGAAGAAGCAGCATCAGAGACAGTGTGATGAACTGACCACAACCTCCATTCCCCATTGCCTCCACCACTCAGGGCAAATAAGGCAGAAAAGCTGGCAATGAAAATGAATCTCTGAAGTGTGGATGAGGGGGAAGATGATTTTAGTCTTGTTTTCAATTCTCACTACCCTACTCTGTAATTAATTATCAATAAATTGAACTAATTTCTTTAAGAAGTTAAGAGCACAATACCCACAACCACCTTGACTGTTTTCACTGCACTGCTCAGGCTGTCTTAAGTCCAGACAGGCAAGAGCCCTTTGGTCAAGATGTAAGCAAAGTCACTAGGCAAACAGCAGCTGCTCCGGTCCCTGGCTGTAGCTTCAGGTCTTTGTTCACCCATCCCCTCCACCACAGCAGGCTGGCAGCAGCCAGTCTCAGCTCTTTTCCAAGGGTAGCAAGCGAGGTCTTTGTCCTGCCTGAGATCTCCAAAGCAGCAGTGGAGGCACTGGCTCACAGTATGCAATAGACAGGGAGCAGCATCATGAGGCTGACAGTTCTCTATCACCTTAAACCTGTCCTACTACCCTAAGCTCACCCTTCAAAGACCAGGCCTGAGGCCTCTGCATTTCAAAAGAGCAATACTAAGCAGGACATTTTTTTTTTTCATTCTTTCCTTTATTTTAGGGAGTACTTTGAGTTTCTCACCAGTCAGCTAGTGTCTCACGGTTTGCTGTCTGTTTTGGTTTTGTCACAAGACAGATTGTTTTTGTCATGAGTTGTTTTCAAAATATTTTCTTCCCTTCCTAATCAATATAGAGAATTCAAATCTATATGAACTAAACATAAATAAGAGAGTTTATGGTACAAATTGCTTACCAGGAACTAAAGAGAGTGAGAGAGTGTCCTTGGTGCCATAAAAGGTAATTTTGAGGAGGTGGTTTGGGACACCCCAGAGCATTTGCACTGGCACAGACACACAAATATTTTGCTGAATCCTGCTCCATGACTACGTAGTAGGTAGGAGGGATAATTGTATTATTTCAGCATGACTTTGTGAAAGCTAAGGTATAAATAGATACAAGAACTTTTCACCAGGGCTCGTGGGCTGTAGAGCAATACTCCATAAAGCCCAACACTGAACAGAGAAGTGCTGCTTATGCACAACGGTGTCTAAGAGTTTTTTGATTTCAGCATCACCTCTGCTGGCAACGGTGGAAACCCCAGCCTGACAGGTGACCTCTGGCTGACAGGGTTCAGCAACACCCTGTCAAAAGAGTTTCCCTTCACGAACAGTCCAGAAGCTCACCTGAGCTCACCCCTGTCTAACCTCAGCTCCAGCAAAAAGCATGCTGGACCTGACAATCGGTTTGTCCCCCGTTGAATACACACATCCTTACCCAGTCCATACTCCACGGACTCTGGATGATCATCATCCCCCTCCTCACTGACTTTCTGCAGGTGCTGCAAGTAAGCATCTGTGTGGAAGCTTGCCATCTCCTCCATGGAGGCCACTTTTGGCTTGATTATCCTAGATGGAGAGGAGGAAGGGAGTATGTCAGGACAAGAGACTCCAGGATTCCAGCTTTAACCTCTTCAGACTAGGAGCCTTCTTTTGGCAGTTAATGAAGAAAAAGCAAACCAACTCCCTCTTCCTCTCACAATGGATTGTTGCTTTGAGTGAGAAGGCCACTCAGCTTAGCTGGAGCAGGCCTTTTCCCCAGCTTGGCACTGCCTGCTGTGCTCATCCCAACACTTGCAGGTGCTGCCTCTATTAACCTTTCCACTTTGCTTCAACTCTTTTTCCTTTTTCTGCATCATTTGCCCTGTTTGAGCAATGCTCAGCAGATCCAATGTTCTGGCTACACACAGAGGAAACGAGAGTGAAAATGTCCAATGTCTAACATCCAGTGCTACAAAAGGACACCAGCCTGCTGGGTCAAGAGCTGAGCAGAGCCTCTTACATGCTCTTAACTGAGGCCCCTCTCTGTCTTTAGCAACTCACACATCACCCTTCCTGGGTATGGGCACCTTGCAATCCTCCTAAATAAATCTCATGACACGCTGAAGTCCTCTCCAAACTGCAGACTCCAGGGTTGCATGCAGGCAATGCAGCACAGTTCCATTGTAACTGGAAGGATGCAAGAAGCTTCCAGCTCACCCATGGGATTTTTAAAAAGATTTTATGAGATGTTACACCAGAGAGACTGAACTAAACCTTTTTTTTGCCTCTTTACATCTCTCAGTGTCAAAACACTAATGGGGTAGCAGAGTTCTCACTTTTACACCTCAGACTTCATCACCTTCTCTCCTGAACAGCACCAAGACCTCACAAAAAGTCTCCCAAGTCAATCACAACACACCAAAACAACGTGGTCCTTCTCAGCATTAGCAGTGGCCAGTGGACTCAGAGCAGAGCCAACAACTTCTGCTCAAAGCCCCAGGCACAGCAGGTGACAGTGGGCTACAAGGGGAAAGCAGAGGGCAATTTGTACTCCTTTGGACCAGGGTGATCATAAACTTCACCTGCCATAATTACCATCATGTTGTCCATTTAGCAAAACAAGTAGATTTCCCTAGAAACACACACCAAGGGTCCTACAACCATGCTGCCAGCAAGGACAGGTGATTCTGCCCCTTTACTCTGCTCTCCTCAGACCCCATCTGGAGTACTGTATGCAGTTCTAGAGCCCCCAGCACAGGAAGGACACTGAAGTGTTGGAGCAGGTTGAGAGGCTACAAAGATGCTCAGAGGGCTGCAGTAGCTCTGCTATGAGGACAGACTGAGAGAGTTGGGGCTCTGCAGCCTGGAGAGAAGGCTTCGAGGAGACCTTATAGTAGCCTTCCAGTATCTGAAGGGGGCCTACAGGAAGGCTGGGGAGGGATTATTTACAAGGTCTTGCAACGACAGGAAAAGGGGCATGGGTTTGAACTGGCAGAGGGGAGATTTAGACTGGATGTTAGGAGGAAGTTCTTTACAGTGAGGGTGGTGAGACACTGGCACAGGTTGCCCAGGGAGGTTGTGGCTGCTCTCTCCCTGGAGGTGTTCAAGGCCAGGTTGGATGAGGCCTTGAGTGACCTGTACTAGTGGGAGATGTCCTTGCCTATGGCAAGGGGTTGGAACTAGATGACCTTTGAGGTCCCTTCGAACCTTACCATTCTATGATTCTATGACAGTGAAAGACCAGCAGCTACTCGAACCTTAGCAAAGCAAACACTCTTCACAGAAAAGGGCAGCACTTACTTCATCTGGTCAAGTAAGGAATATGCTTCAATCAGTGAATGGACCATACTGGCCTAAAAAAAAAAGAATTAAGACCATGAGGGCAGCTCTAACGTAGGGTTGACACACAACTGGGGGCTAAATAACTCGCAGCGCAGGTGTGACTGTGAATTCTCCCAGCAGCACAGCTAAACTGCAGCCGCCTGAGCTGGGTCCCGAGGCAGGGTGTCCCCCGCGGAGGGTACGCGGGGCAGCCGGGGGCCCTCCGGTGTATCAGCGAGCAGCACAGCAGCACACAGCCTCCGGATGCCGGGGCCCGCGAACTTACGCCTGCTGCGTTCCCGCCCTGCCAGAAGCAGCCTGCAGGCACCGGCAGCTCTTCCTCACTCCTCGCACCGCTGCCCAGGGCAGGGACGCGCCCGCACTGCCGCCCCCAAGCTCCTCGCACCCTTCTGCCGTCCCGGACACCGCCTACCTCCCCAGAGTCCCCGGACTGACGGGCAGCCTCCCACGAACCCCCCCGACCTCGGGCCTCAGCACTGCGCCCCCAATACCGCCGCGACGGGGTACCACCGGGCCCGCCTCCCTCGCCCCCCCTGGCCCGCGGTCCCTGGCGCGGCGCTGACCCGCTTGGGCACTTTGCAGAGGGAGTCGCAGAGGGCCAGGTACTCCGGGCTGTACACGTACACCGGCGGCGCCGCCGCCATCAGCGCCGCACGCCCGGGGCACGCCGGGAGGAGCCGCTCCGGCCCGGGGCACGCCGGGAGCCGTAGTCCTTCTCCTTCCCGGCGGGGCCGTGAGACCTTAGGCACTCTGAGCTCCGCCCGCAGCGCCGGTGACCTTCCCTCCCGGCGATCCTCCCTCCCGGCCAGCGAGAACAGCTCGCACACGCGTGTTAAGAGAGGTTTTATTGAGCCCCACCCCACGCAGGCCGGCGTGGCGCTTCTCCCTTAAAAACTAACAACTATCGTTAAGAAAGGCTCGGGGCTGGCATGCACCGACCTGGAGGCCTCTTGCCAGAAGGGTGCAGCGCTGTGCCTGCTGCCCAAAGGAGACTCAGAAGGTGCCCGGTGCTTTCTACCATGGCTCCCTGTGCTCAGGGTCAGAGCCCTGACGATTCCCAAATACAGCCTCCCCCTCTCCAGGAACACAGAATTCAGGCTGGGGCTCAGTCTGTCAAAGCCTTCTCTGCCTGGAGCCAGGTGTGGGAACTATCCGTGTGTGGCTATTACAGAACAGCTGCTACCCCAAGCAGCAGCCCTGACACCTCTTAGCTATTGTCAAGCCCAACTTGAAGGCCAAACAGCACTAGAGACCAGAGACACAGGTAAACAGTGCTGAAGGGAGATGCCCCGACACAGGCTGACCTGCAGCAGAGCTGCAGCCCTTGGTGCATGCTGCAGCCATGCTCACACCCATGAAAACAGTAGCAGCTGGAGCACAGCCCCCAGAGCAGGCAGAGGAGCAGCAGCAGCGTGAGTAGAATGTTGCCTGCGCCAGACCAGCTCAAGAGGCAGTTCAGTTTATGGTCATCACCCTGCCCAGAAGGAGCTTAGCTCTAGTCTCCACCCAGAAGAAAGCCATATCCTCTGCACTCATCAGAATGCATGTGGCAACTCAGAGCAACCTCCCGTGAACATAATACAGCCACCTAGGTCTCAGGCTGCAGGCTGTGCCAGAGCCTTTCACTGCAAACAGCTGGCAGTAGTGAGAACACATGTTCAGAGTATTGGAAAATGTGCTCAGCCTACTGGCAGAGCTGCAGGAAGAAGTGGAAAGGTAAAGGAGGAGCAGGGAATCAGACATAGGTAGAGCCAGGCTCTTCCATCTCTGTCTCAAGACAGAAACAGCCACGAGAAAGGAGGGGAAAAAAAAAAAAAAAGTACTGTTTAATATCTTTATCAATGACAAAGTGAGACCAGGTACCCTCAGCAAGTTCGTAGATGACACCAAGCCGAGTGGTGTGGTGACACACCTGAGGGATGGGAGGCCATCCAGAGGGACCTGGACAAGCTGAGAAATGGGCCTGTATGAACCTCATGAGGTTCAACAAGGCCAAGTGCAAGGTCCTGTACCTGGGTTAGGGCAACCCCCAGTACCAATTCAGACTGGGGACAAAGGGATTCTCCTGGGGAGAAGGAATTGGAGGTACTGGTGAATGTAAAAGCCAGATGCTAGCCAGCAATGCACACTTGCTGCCCAGAAAGCCAATTGTATTCTGGGTTGCATCACCCCAGCATGGGCAGCAGGTGGAAGGAGGAGATTCTGCCCCTCTGCTCCACTCCAGGAAGACTGCTCTGGAGCAGTGCATCCAAATCTGGAGTCCTTGGCACAAAAATGGTCTGAGGGCTGGCATCTCTCTGCTAGGAAGAAAGGCTGAGAGATTTGGGGTTCAGCCTGGAGAAGCAAAGGTTGTGGAAAGACCTTATTCTGGCTTTTCAATACTTAAAGGTGTCTCATAAGATAGGGACAGTTGTTTAGCAGGGCCCATTGAACAGGACAAGGGATGATGGTTTAAACTAAAAAGGGGAGATTTAGACTAGACAGAAGGAAGAAATGTTTGACAGTGAGGGTGGTGAGGCACTGGCCCAGGTTGCCTAGAGGCAGAAGCCTCATCCCTGGAACCATTCAAGGTCAAGTTGTTTGGGGCTCTAAGTAACCTGTCAGCAGGGAGGTTGGACTAGATGACCTTTGAGGGTCCCTTCTGAAACAAAACATGCCATGATTCTGTAACTCCACCCCCGCAACTGCTTTGTGGTGTGTGTACCTGATTCCTATCAATTCAACCACACTATCTTACATGGGCTCTGACCCACAGCACAGATCAGAGCTGAAGCCCACTCTACAGCACCACCCTTCTCCTGTGCAAGGCTGTGGGAGCTGGAGCAGAGGCCAGAGTTGAACATTAAGGACATAGTGGTGATGACAGAGCTAATGCTGAGCCAAGCAGCCAGCTCAGAGGTGCTTCACAGGGCATGTATGAACTTGGCAGATGGCATGGAGGTGCTGCTGCTGGCACCTCCCAGCCAGGCAGCAGCATTGTCCTCATAGCTTGGTAGTAACAGATCTGTCACCACCTTGGGATGCTGCTGGCTTCAACAGCCTCCCCAGCTTAGCACAGAGGACTCCTGAGGGAGGCACAATGGGTTGCCTACTTACAATCTGTATCTGGGTTTTGATTTTAGGTGTGCTAGGAGGGAAGAGCTCAGGCAGCATTCCCTGTTCTTCTAACGAAACTTTTCCATCAGCAGCAGAAAGAGCAAGAGCTCCAGGGTACACCAATATAAACCCTGCAGATTTGTAATAAAAAGCAGAACACAACAGGTTAAAACTTCAAATCTGCTGGAGGCAGGAAGAGCTGAGCTCTCCAGGGAGCACTGCACTGCTGATCAGACACAGCTGCTGAGGGGGGCCTCTTTCCACCTACCTCCCTCAAACACAGCCCCCTGTGGGGATGATGGCCCAAGAGGAGTAACACAGGCAGACACTTTGAACACAAGACCAGTCTTTCCCTGCCAGCCCTTGCTCCATAGGCCGCACACAGATCCCAGTCAGCTCAGCACATGTGCCTCCTGCAGAACTCCTCAGCAGAGCCACTCACCCACCAAGAGGCCAGGACTGGGAGGGGAGCTGGCCACACAGGCTGCTTGCAAACTAGCCTAATGCCCATCTTTTAAAAGCTGCATAAAATAACCCACCCACGGCATCTGCACACCCTGGGGAAAGGAGCTGCAAGAGCTACTGCATGGAGCAGCTGTCGGCGGGCAGGAAGTCATAGACGTACATGGCCACCGACTTGGACAGGTAGGTCAGGGTGCCAAAGCGACCGCTCGGCGCGCTGTCGTACAGCAGGCAGCAGATGCCTGTCGATGGATCCCTCTCCAGCATGCGGTCGTCAGCACCCAGGGCTTTCTGGATTTTGGAGAAGAAATAAGAAAGGAATCATTAGGAGAAAAGGCAGCCCTATCACCAGCTCCCATGCCAAGCATCTTCTGTTGCGCCTGCAGTGTGACACATTGATAGTGAGCAGCAAGAAGAGAACACTATATGTTTGCTGTGCCCCATGAACACAATACAGACAGCAAGGCAGGGCCTCCTGGGGGGTGAACTCTGCCTAGCCATAGAGAACACAGCTAGCAGCCCCTGCATGAAGCCAGACCCCTACCTGCTCCTCATAGAAGAGGTCGTTGGCCATGTGCAGGATCTTTTCCACAGCTATGATGCTGCCAATGGTGTGAACCTCCGCGTCCACCAGCATGGTGAGCACTAAGATAGCCTCCACCAGCAGCTGCCTGTACTCTGGCTGGGGCACACGGTTGAGGACTGACTCCACATGCACAGCAAACTTGATTTCCCCTGGGGTCATCTGTGAGGAGGGAGAAGCAAGCACACCTAGAGCACCACGCTGCCAGTACAAATCCCAAGCTCTGCTGGGCACTCATCTAGGGCAACCCAGCACCACACATCTGCCCCATTTCCCCTTTACATAAACCTACCTCTCTGGTTGTTGAAGAGGGAAGAACAAAGCCCTCCACAGAAAGGCCATGGCACTGCAAAACAAGAAGGCCACGGTTAAGCCCTGAAGAAGCGCTGTGCTAAGACACACAGATCCAGCCCACCAACATGGTCACAACTTTAGCACTGTTGTGCTGCTCACACACCACAGTTCCATCTCCTGACCATTTACACAGCATCATTCCTTTCCCCAGCTCAGCATCAGCCAGAGCCCTCTCACACACACCACAGGGCTCTTCTCCCTGGCCTATACCAAGAACAAGCTGCTTTGACTGTGGCTCCAGCCTCCAGCCCTGTCTCTGAACCCTTTGCAAGGTTCAGCACACTATGAGGTAGGTCCTGCATGCTACAAAGCAGCTCTAGTTCTCCTCCAGCTTTCCAAGGCCAGCTGCAGGCCTTGTCCATGAAGCACAGATCTACACAACATCAGGGACCAGCCCTGGGTGCTCAAGTGCCCCAACAAGCCTGGTGCCTGGGATCACAGGCTCGTATGCATGGAGATGAGCTGGACATGTGTCTGGCTTACCTTCTGCAGGACCTTCCAGACCTTCTGGTAGAAGCCTACAGGGACACGGTTGAGGGCCCCATCCAGGCGCCGTCTCCGCTGCCACTGGCCCTGGCGGCTGTCCTTACTGTGCTGGTCTTCCAGCATGCTTGAAAGGGAACCCTTGCCCAGCAGCTCTGAATGCCCAGCAGACTGGGTAGACAAAACAAGGACCACAGACACTGATGAAAAGTTAAATACCTCACAACAATGCAGCCTGCTGCTGCACAACAGTTTTTGCTCACCCAGCCTGGTTCCCAGGGCAGGGCTCCCACCTCCTGCCCCCAGGCAAAGGCCACCCTGCAGCCCCAACTCCCTGTTGCACCCAGAGCACAGCTCCTTTCTGCAGGTACAAACAGGACAGACTCCCATGCATGCAGCAAATAAAACACAGGTTACCAGAGATTTCAGGTCACCATTCACAGACTGAAAACTGAGGGGCTGAAAGAGAAAGAGATGAAAGTCAGACTGTGCTGGAGCAGGGCAGCCATCACAGCAAGCAGAGGAGCAGCAGCAGCATGGAGCAAGCTTGGGTCAGTTGTCCCAGGGGGCCACAGTTAGCTGGGGATTGAGAGGCAGTTTCCAAAGCTGAGCTGCAGAAAGCTACGTCAGCATCAGAAAGGGAAAGACTTCACCAGGGCACTGAGTGGCTATGTGGCCTCCACATGGCAGTGCTGTGGGAACAGCAGGCTTGTGCCAGCCAGCACACAGAAGGAGGGCTGCTATTGCTCTGTTGGCTGCTGACATGGGCAGGGATTTAGTCTCAGGCAAACTGGAGGGCCAGCAGCAAGGTCACTACCCATGGACAACGCTCTTCACGACTTATATGGTCCCTTTGTGCCAGGTTTCACACTGCAGCAAGTTGGTTTATAAACCTTTTGCATTGGCCTGCTTCCTGCAGGGCCTGTCCCTTTGAGGATGGGATGCCTCCTAGAGCCCAGAATTCCTCCTGGACATGCACCAGGCAGCATAAGAGTCATGTACAGTCTCTTCCTCCAGAGAAGACATAATCGGGAAGGCTACAGGCAGCACCCAGCAATCACCAGTGAACTGTCTGTCAGGGTCATGGCTGCCCAGGGCACCATGCCACCCTGTTCAGCAGGCTTTTTAGGATATAATGCAATCTATTCAGCCATAGCAGCTATGGAGCACAGCTCCATGGTTGTTGTATCAGTACACCCACGACTTAGAGAAGCCTTCCTTCCTGAAGTCCAAACATGGCAGGTCCCACTCCAAGGGGATCTCTCCAAAGGTTTGGCAGTGGGCATCCACAGCCATGCTGACCTCCTCCCAGGGAGCCAGCCTCCTTCCACTGTCCTGAACCTGAGCCTGCAGAGAGGGAAAGGCAGTGCATTGCTGCAGCAGGTCACTCAGGGGAGTTGCTTAGGAAAGCTCAGCTCCTGCATGCTCAGAAACAACCCTGGTGTGTGGCACAGAGGGGATAAAAGCTGAAGCTGTGGGAAGACCAAGGCGGCTACACTTTACTCACATTCAGAGACTGCCTACATCTATCCAATTGCTGCAAGAGAAGGAAATGAAGTTTCCATTGCTGGAAGAGGCCCCCCGGGACACTGGCCATGCCTGGGTCCTCCTCAGCCCTGCACCTTTACAAGCAGCCCTGTGCTCCTCCTGTACTGCACTGCCAGACCAACTCCCCCACCCCCACTAACAGATTTACCTCCATCCAGCATGTGAGACTCCAGGATCACAGTAAGGAGGGGACACAGGGCAGAGAAGATGACCCAGTATCTCCTCCTCTCCTCCTTCCCAGCCCCAGCAGAAGGCAAATAATTTTCCCTGCTGCCCACTCCGATCTTACAGCCCCACTTGAGCCCCCCTGGCCAATCTGCATTCTTTCCCCCAAGATACAATTAGAGCTCAAAATAGTTTCTGAAAGTAGCTGCAAGTTCTCTGAAGCCCAGGAGAGAGCTCCCTCCTGCTCTCCCATAAATCACCCAGAAAACCTGGCAGGAGCATCCAGGACTGCCTGCCCTCACCTGTTTGATCTCACTTTTCAGCCTGATGAGGCCAGCACGCTCAGGCTTGGTGGCCCCAGCAGCCTCCACCTCACAGATGGAGACAGCAGTGGTGACCGACGAGTTGACTGATTGCACTGGAGAGGAAGAGAGGTCTAGAGTGGGTACTGTGGCTCAGGGCATGGATGTCCCTTGTCACTGGTTAGGCACTGGTACCTCTGCACACCCTTGCCCACTTTCTCAGCCACCACTGGAGATCCACAAGTACAGCACACAGCTGCTTTCAACTCAGGTCTGACCAGGACAAGCGCTGAACTAAGCAAAGTCCCAACAGCCACAGGACGCAGGCTTGATCTCCAGAAACTGGCTCAGCACCACCCTGCTGAAGAGCACAGCTTCTCGCTGGACCACTTAATAGCACAAGCAGCTGTGCTGAACACACAAGACAGGCATATCCCACGTTCTCAGGAACGTGTGGAGATGGCCCCACTCCACACCAGCAACCAGCTTTGCCCAGAAATGCTCTCACAACCCTGCTGAGACACTCACCACTCTTTTCCACCCCAAACTCCTTGCCGGAGAGGATGTGGTAGAGAAGATTCTTCATGTCTGATGGGCTGAGATTCATCAGGTTCTCGGTGGCTTCTCTAGCTGGAGGCAACAGTTAGGATGTCTTCCCCTGCTTCATAGCCCTTCTGGGACATTTCTACCCTGCATCCCATTTTGTTAGCAGAGGATGCATTGGTACAGGAGCTCATCCTCTAAGGACATACACTAATTCCAAGTGTTGCCTACAAGGACTCTTCCCCATGCCAGCCCAACACACATATCCAAAGAGAAACCACAGTGAAATCACCTGCCTGTGCTGCTCAACAACAGCTCCAGCTGCTGACTGCAGCACTTTCATGCAAGTTCTTGTCCTGGCAATAAGATGCCCCTTTTTAACAGCACTTCTCCTTCCTGACTGACAGGGCCCCTAGCACTGCAGTACGCATCCAAGCCAGCGTGCCATGCCCACTGCACATACCTGAGCAGCGCAAGGAGTGTGCCAGCTCCGTTGCCATCACTTGGATGATGAGCCCGATGCGGATGCGGAACATCTCAGCAAAGAGCGCAGGCTGTGTGCGCATGTACATGGCCAAGTACACCATGATCTCCTGCAAGGGAAGAGGCAGATCACTAATTGCTGCTCACCAGGGCAGACACCCAGCTGTGGAGTTCCCTGTGATCCTGGCCCCTCACCTGGGTGAGGATGGACACACTGAGGTTCTTCTCGCTGGCTTCATCAATGAGGCGAACAAGTTCCTCATAAGGGATTGGGCTAGGGAGGGAATGAATGGAGGAGCATGTGAGAGGCAGCAGAGCTAGAGGGATGTCCTGGTCTGCACAGCCCAGAGAGAAGAGACAGGCTGGGGACAGACACCCAGAGCTGCTCCTGCCCACAGACTCCAGAGCAGCACTAGCCCAGTAAGTGCAGAGAAGGAGAAGCTACTCACGTGGAGATAGTCTTCTCACGTGGCTCTGGGGGCAGCCCCACCGTCAAGTGCTTCTGGTGAGACAGGAGGTCAGTGCAGGCCTAGGGGCAGAAAGGGTCACTAACGGCTCAGGGTTTGGGGTCTCAACATAAGGCAGAGAGACAGAGCTGGTGTGGCCTCATGCCTGCCCCTCTTCTGCCTCCTCCCTGATGGATGTAAGCCTGTCAGAGGCTGTCTGCACAGCTCTTACCTCATCCAGAGCTTCCACCTTCTTCTTGAGGATGCCAGAGATGTAGCGGATCAGGGCCCACTGGCGCGTATCTCCCACCCGCACATACAGCTCAGTGAGGAGCTCCTTGACGGTGGGGCCAGGCTCACTATCAAGCCCTGTGTGCCACTCGGGCCCCCTGCAGCACAGGAGAAGCCAGGTTATGGTCAGAGATCTGCCCTATGGCAGCTCCCTGGCAGCCCTCAGGCTCTATGGGTGGGGACACATGCATGGGTGCACCAGCTCTCTCTGCTTAGTCAGCCAGCAGGTCTTGGAGCTCCTCATACTTGAGAATGTGGAGCATGTAGAGGATGTCTGCTTGCTCCTGCAGCGTGGGGCAGACACGCAGCTGGTCCACCAGTGCCTTGCAGTCCACATTGCCGTCCTCATCACGGGGCAGGTTCATCTCTGCGTAGGGTGTGTGGCTCTGGGGAAAGGAGGCCCATGCTCTTGTCAAGACACTGCCAGCACTCCATGCCAAGTGCTCTCTGGTTACAGAGCCAAGGCCACTCACCCACACCTACTGCCCCCTGCCAAGCACCAAGCCTTCCTCAAGCAGCCCCCACAAGGACCCTCTGGCTTCAGCTGAAAGGACAGCACTGCTCAGCCAGTCTGGGAGGGATGGAGCTCACCTTGCCATCTGTGTCATGCTGGTGGGGTGAACTCAGCAACTTGACCGACTGCTGGGATGCCTGGAAGATCTTGCTGGGGACATACATCCCAACATCTAAAAGAAAAAGCCAAGGTTTGTGCAGACACTTCTCCATCCCAACCGCCACTGCTGGGCCTCAAACTGCCTCGCATCTGACACTCTGCTCCCCCCACCATCCCCTGCAGAGAAGTCAACTGTGGGAGAAGCAGACTCTGCCCACCCAGTTAGAGGAATGCCACAGGGAGCTGCCATCCCTTACCATTCGACTCTTTGCAAGAGAACTGCACAGGCACCAACTCTTAAGACACTTGATGGCCAGGACTAACATGATGGACATAAATGTGCCTTTGCCCAGGTTTGGATGGGCAGAATTAACATGATGGACATAATGTGCCTTGGCCCAAGCTTGCTCTGCAGCCCATGAGGCTCTGAGCATCATGCAGCTGGGAAAGCTCCCAAACTATGTCAGCCTCAACTTCAGGCTTGAGCAAAGCTGCTGAGGGTTCTGGAATCACTCACTCTGGACATGAAGGTCTTTGGCCTTGGATGCCAGGGACATGAGGTCTCGGGTGGTGTGGACGGCAGCCCGGAAGCGGCCCAGCCCTCCCTGCTGGGCAGTGGGAGGGAGGTTTGAACGGGGAGCTGTGCGCTGCAGCAGGTGGTCTAAGTACTGCGCAACCTCGTCATAGGTGTCTGTGGGAACGGGAGGCAAAAGAAGTAAAAGTTCAATCGCTCTGCTCAGGGACATCTCCAGACCCCAGAGACCTCTCCAGCTGTGCCTCAGCAAGGGCAACGCTTTGCCTGCTGCACAGCAGTGTGAGGCTCGTGACAGACAATGGCATCAGCTGGGCTTACAAAGGCAGCAGCTGCAGCACCCCCGTTGCAGCACTGCTTCACCAGCTGCCTGCTGGGGCCAAACTAGGGCTCCCCCTGAGTTCCCCAGACAAAGGAAGTGACGAGCCTACAGTATGTGTCTGGTCCAAACCTGCACAAGGACAGCAGAGTCTACTCAAAGCCAGTGGTGAAACCCTCACATTCTTCCCCTCCAGGGAAGAAGGGAGGAATACACAAGAGCTGCCTGTCCAAGCAGAGACCACTTAGGAGCACTCCAGCATAGCAAAGGTCTCATCTAAGCAGGACTCACATAGAGGAGCAAGGTGGGATGGGTTTTACAACAGTTATTCCAGATTAGAAATTAGCAGTTATTTTTGATTAGGAGTTAGAGGAAGAGTTACAGCATCTGCATGGCTCCTTGACTAGCCTTTAGCAGCTCCCATTGCTCCAACATCACATCAAGAATGCCAGAGCCCCGATTTGCTAACTGCAGCATGGAGTAGGTACTCAGAGACCATGTCTCTGCTCAGCCAGAAACTGCCCAGCAGCAAGGGGGAAACCCTGGGGGGCAAATGCTCTATGCTGAGGCAATGTAGTACAGCACAGAGCTGTTGATGCACTTCCAGCTCATGGGCCAGGATAAAGCCTCATGGCTCTTCAGCTGGCAGATGAGATCTTTGGTGTGCCCGCCCCAGGAGGTGAGCTGCAGACCGCATCTGACACTGACGGCACTGCATCCCCTTTCCACAGCTGGTAGGGATGCCTCATGCCAGCACCTGACAGATCGGCTGGAGGAGTACCCCAGACATCAGGCTTCAGAACATCATCCTGCCTGACTCCAGCATCCTACCACATGGAAAACTTTAAATGAAGCTTCTTCTAGCTGGTGTAGAGAGGCCAAGTAGGCAGACACCTTGGAGAAGCCCAAGTGTAGCCTGCAAGCAGACCATAAGCAGAGCAAGAGGAGGACAGAAGTAGTAAGTATTCAGAGTCGCAGCAGTACAAACACTGGCTACAGGAGCAGCAGAGGCAGAGCAGAATGATGGGAAGGTGACCAACACTAGGTCACACAGGAGAAGGATGTACCTAGACCTGCTTGCAAGGGGAGCAGTAAAACTTGCACCATGCCACGGTCTCAGGGCAGGGCAGGTCCATTACACTGTGATGGCCTAAGGCCCTCTTGGGTACCCTATCCACAGCAGCAAGGTCTCAATTTGGCACTCACTGGGACAGCACAGCCCAGGGAGTGCCAAAGGCTGTGGGAAAACAACAGAGACTGCTTGAAGACTTGGTGATTTTCCCCCACCATCTCAGGTGCTACACCATCACTTTCTCCACCAAAAATCCTCAGCCAAATCTCCTGAGCAAAAGCAAGTTGCCAACCTTACATCTCTTCCCCAGGCAACAGCTTGTGAAGCCCAAAGCAGCCCTTTCAGAGCATTCTCCATGCTCTCCATGTCCAACCACCTCAGCCCTGTCTAGCTGGGCAACCCCTCCGGCAAAGGGACTACAACAGCTGCATCAAATCACCCAGTCACATTCCACTGGTGTCACCATGAAAATCACCTAGGCAAGGTTAATTGATGAAGGGTCAGACTGGAACAGTAACATGGTGAAAACTCAAGTGTATGAATAATGTGGTGGCAGACGCTGGCAGGGTGTTATGGGTTTACAGGTGAGTTGGGCATTCGCCGTGCCACAGCAGCAGCTGGCCTGTTCCCCCTTACCATCCTCTGCTATCTGCAAGCCATGCAGCCACTCCTCGGCGTCTAGCTCCTGAAAGCTGTCAATGCTGAGCTCGTAACTCTCGGCAAAGACCTTACCCTCTGGCCCAGGGTCCATAAAGCTGAGGTGTGTTCGGCATGACGTTGTCAGGATCTCCGACAACTTACCCGTCTGAATCCTGGGCGAGAGGAACGGAGGTCATACAGAGGCGAGGAGGGAGGCAATACCCTTGGCTTTGCCTCGCGGATCCAGTGAAGGCCCTTCAGCACGGAGCGACACTCACCCAGGAACATGCATGTGCCCCAGTGCCTGCTTGAGCTGCCTGCAACTCCTCCAGCCACAGGCAGGCATGGAAGGGCTGCTCAAAAGCTCTTAGAGGGATCCTGCAGCCATGGATTTAATGGCATGAAGAAGTTAAGGTCCCTCTTGCACCTCCTCTGTTACATTTGTAGCACTGGGGTGCACAGTACAGCCTAGCACACACCCCAATGTATCCTCCACAGCTTGCTCCCCAACAGCTGATGCTTGGGCCCAGTAGGCACCCTCATAACCAGGCTCTCAGAGAACACCAGCCCTACCCCCTCCCGCACCCCAGGAAGCTGCACTCACCTTGCGCCACCGAAATACCCATCCTGCAGCTTCCGCAGCGTTGCCAGCACCGTGGGGTGCACATTGCTGCCGCTTTCATCTGTTTGGAACAGAGATACAGGCACTCAGGCTCTTCTGCTCAAACAGGTTCCCAGAAGCTAATACAGGGCCAGGTAGGCATCCAGACACACAAAGCACTGTGGCATCAGCCAGAGCTGGGATGCACAGCCAAACTATGGCACCAAAAGCACCACCCAAAAAGGTAAATTCACAACTGTCTGGTCCGGATTCCAAGAAAGCCAAGCCAATATACACTCAAGGCTCCTGAGATTCACCTTGGACTGAAGCTGATAGTACCAGACAGCAGCATCTAAACAGTCTCCTGCTCTGCCCCGGTGTTCAAAGAAGGCAGCAGAGGGGGTGCTGCTGTCACAGCCAGAACACCACAACAAAGGACACCTCAGGGCACTAAGGGGATTCCAACTATACGAGGAGAGCAAAAAGGCCTGAAAGCAGAGCAGAGACCCTTGCCTACACCTGCGAGCTGCTCCAGAAAAGCCATTGCACACTTAATCGCTCCCTCTTGTTCAGTTTTATAGCATCATAGAATTGTTTTGGTTGGAAAAGACCTTTAAGATCACCAAGCTCTCTTAAGATCATACCTGTTGTCTTCCTGTTGTCTAAGAAAGCCTTTAGCAGGTAGTCTTAGTTAAGAGTCAAGATGCAGGAAGAACCCCAAGAACACTCCTACAGGAGGACTTTTTTTCTGGCCTTGCTCCCAAGAGGCCTTCCAACAAGCCTAGCTGCTTTTACAGTGAATATCTCTGTGCCAGCAAATGTCTATTGAGCTGCAGGCACCAGTGCTTGGCAGGCAGCCCTGCTAGCTGCCAGGACAGCTGTCAACTCAGGGTGGCTCCTTTGAGTGGTAAGCTTCTCACAGGATGCCACTGGCTGTTTCAATCCCAACATGTCCCCCATGACCAAGATGGTCCCACATCTGCCTGCCCCTCTCCTCCTGCAGAGGCTGCTTCCCAGGGTTGCTCAAGCCAAAGACCTCACAAGGCCAGAGGATCTGTACCGAGCATGGTGTGGGAGATGGGGAAGGTGATGGTTGGTCTCCCGGTCATCCTCCAGCGGCTGCAGAGGTATGAGAGGTCTGTCCTCAGCATCTCTACGATCATCTTGCTGTCTAGAGCCAGGTAAAACTGCTGCTGGTCTATGAACTGTGAAGACAGTAGGAGAAAGCCACTCTTCTCACAGCCACCAGGTCCCCCTGCTGGCACCCACAACTTCCCACAAGCACTCAGCCAGGCCAGCCGCACAGTGTACCCACAACTCATCCCGCATAGCAAAGGACTTTCAACCCTCAGGGCAGCTACTGACCACTATGAGGAGGTAACATCACAGCTCAGGAGGAGCATCACCCAAATCCCAGAGTGCATATTCCAAGTGAATATGCACTGCCCATAGCGCCAGGCCTGTAACCTTGCTCATCCCCATATCATGCTGGACACAGGAGACAGAAGCATTGCTGTCCTGCCATCAGCCTCCTCCTCCTGGTAGTGTCCTTGTCAGGGCAAGAAAAGAATTTTCCACACAATACTGATCATCAGAAACCACCTGAAACCATCTCCTCACAGCACACACAACCAGGACTACCAACTCTGCTGCTTCATGTTACAGAGCTGGGGCTGCTCCCAAGAGCTGGTGCTGGACCACCCCAAGAACAATTTGAGTATTCACTCAGTGGAGAAATCTCCTGCCCAGTTCCAGATGGCATAACGGCTAGGGATGATCCTGTACACTGCCACCCACCTGTGGGGTAAAGGTAAAGATGTTCTCCCTGATGTCATAGAGCTTGGAGGTCCCAATGACGCCCATGTGCCGGTAGGGCCGTCCTGTCAGGCACATCTGCTTGTTGCGGCCTAGAGGGGCAGGGGAGGAGCTTTTAGTGCAAGCCTCCTCACAAAAGGGAGCAAACAGACAGGGCTGTGTGCTACCAGCCAACAGGAAAAGGATGGTTTGTGACTGAAGTACTCCAGAACACTGTTTTCAGCTGGCAGAGCTGTTAAGGGACAGTGACAATCTGACCCCTAGCCATGACCAGCGGGCTAGAGAAACCCAGGCCCTCCTCAGAAACTCTTGATGAAACATGCAGCCTGTCCTGACCTCCACAACAAGCACACCTCCAAGTCTCTGGGGATGTCAGAAGCTGTGGCAGGGCCAGGAGTTTCTTTCTGCACAGGGCCAGCACCTAGAGCTGACAGCTCCATCATGCAGCAGCAGCAGCAGCACCCCTTGGTCATGTCATTCCTGGAAGTACTAGGCTGCTTTCCTGCCCCCCTTTGCCCATGTCACTCTTGGCCTTTTGGTGGCTTAAATTAGCCAGCTCATGCAGCCTACGGTGGATCAGGTTTCACCTTTAGCCCAGACTGGGTCTCCAGCTCCTACACAAGGCTGATACCTGAGGGATTTCAGTGTGAGGGAATGCAGAACTCTTGACCACATCCTCCTCTCACACTCAGCCTGCCAACCCTCCAGCATCAGCCATCCTGCCTGTGCTACAGGCTCTCAGCCATGGACTACCCTGCTCTGGTGTCTGCCTTGCCTCCCCCATTGAGATCTTGAGTATAGGAACAAAGACTGGCTCCAGGCAACACCAGGTCCATCCTATATGGATCAGAGCCTCTTCCTGTACCTAGAGTGACTGTCCCAACCGCAATGCCAAATTCTTATCCCTTTCAGAATCTCCCTGAACAGCACTACCTGCAACCCCAGTTCCCCTGGGGCACAAGGAGCTTTACCAGGCCCAGGAATATAAAACAGAGCCCATATCAGCCGGGCAGACAGCTGTGGGGCAGGAGATGGGACAGACCCTTCTGCAGAAGCAGGGAGTCCAGCTTACCCAGCCGGGCATAGATGTGGCTGAGGATGCGAGCTGGCTGCACTCTGATCGGGTAGACATCTGCCACGGTCTCCACATCAATGCCCTCCTTCATCAGGATAGCCTTGATCGCCTCAGTCTCTGCCAGGATGCACACTGCAGAGGGAGGAAGAGAGAGGCACAATGGTGCAACAGCGCTGCCTTTGGGGGCACGTGCAACATGCTGTGTCATGTAGAGGCAGCTGTCTGGGCTCCCTCTGCAACCAGTCAGTACTGCACAGGACTGCCTTGCTCCTCTCCACACTAACCCAAGCCTTCCCTACTGAGTGGCAGGACAGCTTTCAACTCTTCTGCAGAGGAGTCTGCAGCAGGTGATATCTCCCTGGGGTATCAGGTGAAGTGGAAGGACTTGCACCGCACCTTAAACTCACCCTGGCAGAGCTGAGATCTAGCTGCACTGGCAGCCACCCATGAAGCAAAGCCCCTGCCCATGAATTGCTCATGGGCCGAGTCCCCAGGCATGCTAAGCACAGTGGTCTAGAACTGGTCCCCTTCCCTCACCTTGGACCACCACATCAGGCTTGGGAACAGTCGCAAACCGGCGGTTGAGTGGATCTATTTCACCAGGAGCTAGAAAACCCTGAGGAAAGAGAAGTATGAGATGAACATTTCATCTGTGGGGTAGAACAGGTAATGCCTACAGACAATCCATCTTTAAGAGCTCCTGAGGAGATGGAGGTGACAATTTCCCCATGCTAGGTGGCTCAGGGTGGCAGCATTTGCCCTTTCAGGGATCAAAGCCTGGCCCCACAACCCTCCCCAGCACCAAAGGTGATCATACCTCAGCCATCAGGCAGCCCAGGATGTAGAGGGACTGCCCCCACATGAGTGGCAGTTTGCCCATGGGTATTCTATCCACAGTGTGGGGGTTCCTGTACTCCTCATCCACCTGGAAGGCAAGCTAGGAAGTCAGGAAGGAATCCACTGCATTTTAAAGTTCAGTAGTTTAAGGCTTAAAACGAGAGACTACAAAAGCACTTTCCACGGAGGATGCAAACCATCCCAGCCACATTCCTCCCCTCTTCCTGACTGCCCCAGGCAGCCATATTACACAACAGATCAGCTGCTCACGCTATGTTTGTGTTCCCAACACAGGCCGTCCCACAGGAACGTGATGCCCCATCTGAGATGCCCCAGCAGTACCAGGCAATTCTCTCAGATGTAAACAAGGAGAGCATCTCTTCTGTACTATCTGGGCACCATGAGGTTGTTGCTCTCAGCTCAGGCCCACACAAACACCCTCAGCACTGATCAGAAGCTCAGCACAACCTCCTCAGGCAGGTCTGCATGTCTTGAGCTCTCAGAGGAATCTGACTCCAGGCTAGCAGACTGTCAGGAAAGCACTCTTGTGTATGGGGGCAAGAAATACTTGGAGGAAAAAAGTTTATTTATTCAACACAGGTTTATGACAGCTCCAAGCCACACCTTTTTTTACCATGGGGTTTCTATGCACTACATGTGTTGCTTTACTAATGATTTGGGTTAATAAGCAGTTAAAATGTAACTATCTGGTAATGAGACATTCCTGCTCTCACTGCAGCCCGAGACCACTTACCTTGTCTGGTGGGACACTGTACAGCTCTGGCATCAGGTGCACCCCATTCTTCCCCTTGATGAGAATCCCCTCGAGGGCTTCCCGGTACTCCTGCACCTGAGGAGAGACAGTCCCTAGTCATGGCTCCCTGCATCCTTCCCTTGTAAGCCTCCCTTGCCAGCAATTTCTCTGCACCAGCCTCGCAGATCCTGCCTCTCATACCTGCTCTGCATTTCCGCTGAAAATTCCATCGATGATCAAGTATGCCCAGAAGAGAGGCCACTCACACTCGATGTTCTCAAACAGCTTGAGCTCAGCAGGCTCATAGTAGGAGCGGTTGGGGTCCTGTAGGGAAGGTGTGACAGCAAAGGAGGTGGTGGGTGGCAGGATCCCCTCAATCTGACAATGCCCCTACTCCCTGCAAGACCCCAGCCTCAAATGTCCTTCCAGTTCTCTGTGGGTGATGGCTGAGACAAAGCTGAAAAGCAGCTTAGCCTCCAGGCTATATCCTTTCTTCCACACATCTCCTCACAAGCCTCCTGCACTGATGCCAAAGGGATTCTTCACCTTTCCTGAGCAAAGGGAGCCAAGAGAGCACCCCAGAACCTCGTACAATAGGTTCCCCTCACTGCACTGGGGACACCTGCATCTCCTTTGTCTTTTCTGCTTTACCCCTGCCTGGTCTACTTCAGCCCCTCAGCAGCTCCTCTAGCATCACCAGGCTGGCCCAGAGGGCTTGGACTGGTCATGTAGGGCCAGAGAACAGGATCCCTCCTAACATTTGGTGCAATTTCGAGCCTGACACAAAGGAAGCAGCCAGGAGCTGGTGTACTGCCCCAAGGCATCTGTGCTTGACCTTCCCTGCTACCTGCTTTAACTCTTCACTACAGAGGAGAGAGCGAGCTGGCATTTGCAGAGGGGACAGCTGGGACAGCAGAAGCAGACATTTCCTATGGTGCCCACAAATCAGCCACAAGCTCCCAAACTCCTGTTTGACTCCAGCCAGCTGCAGTGCCTCTGCAGGCAGCGTTGGCCTTCCTGCGCCTCACAACTCCCCTCAAGCAATCCATGGCTGCCCTGGAAAAGCTCCTGAGTGCTGGGACAGTTGGCCTGGAGATGCTGCTGCTTTTCTCAGGCTCTGCAGACTCAGCCGTACACGCTGCCTATTATGGTCAGGTCTGAAGAGGAGCAGCAGAAAAGCATTTAGAGGTACTGATGCCAAAAGGAGCCCCACCAGGTTATGGGCTCAGCAGCTGGTGATGACTTGAGAGCCTCCAAGTACCATTTCCTGGTTCTGTAGCTATCAAATATGATTGCTGCTTATAAAATTTTCCTGGTTTTCCCTCCCCAAAGCAGCAGAAGAAAGGCTCCACTTGCTCCACTGAGAGCCAAGTGTGGCAGTACCCACATTGCCTGCTGTCCTAGGAGAAGAAGCAGCAGCTTTGTGACCTCCAGTGCTGCAACAAAGCTGAGGCCATCCTGGAGCACTGCACGGTCACCTCTACAGGCCTCCAACCCTTGCCTGGGGCTTGTGCAGCCCTGTGACACCTGGAGAAAAGAGCTTACCTCAGCAGGGCAGTGGTCTCATCTTCACCCAGCCTAAGAGACACATGACACTACTAGGTCCCAAGATGCAGGCAAAGCCAACCTCTGCCAATCTACTATGGGAGTGGATGGGATGTACCACCTCTGCCACTTCCTTTGCCATTTTGGGAAGCCTAGCTCAGACCCCTGATGCTGCCTGGGGCTACTCAGGGATCTCATCTTCCCAGTGCTCCTCGCCACAGTCTTTGCACTGCACCCAGTAAGGGCGTGCTGCAAATGCAATCTGGGACAGATGCTGTTTGGCACTGAAGTTCTAGCAGGGGCAGGGCTGGGTACACCTACCTCTCTGGGGGTCCTGTAACCATCCCGGAGGAAGCGGCAGCAGCCGTAGCGCCCCTGGAAGGGAGGGAAAGAAGTTGCTGAGCATGAGACATGAGGTATCTTATACCTTGCGTGCAGGTGCATAGAGGTGCTCTCCTCCAGTCAAATATATCCTCCCTCGCTCACCTAGTGCTCAGGCACCACCATCACAGCCTTAGAGCCACAGCACACAGGACTGCTTCTTTGCACACTCCTGACAGTTCTTACACACTGGGAGAGGCTCTCACACCCCTCTTCCTGACCTCTCCTTTTAGGAGACAACAGTTTGGACTGCAGCTGTCTCCTACATAGAGACAGACAAGGGCAGAGCTGCTCACCTGTAGCTTTGTGATGATCTCTTGCTTGGTGATTTCCACCAGCTCGTTGTCCTCCACAGCAAACGCCGGGTAGGAGATGACAGAGAGCACACTGGCATCAATCTCCTTGGATGTGGAGGCTCTGGGCAACATTGAGTGGAGGATGGACTGGGAGAAAAGAAAGAGGTGTGGTTAGGTTGCCAGGCTGGGCATTGTTCACATCCCAGCCTCAGCAGATCACAGTTCATCCCGCAGTGGTAAAGTCCTTGCAGCTCTCACCTGGCAGTGCTGGACCTCATCTGACAGGACCTGTATCACCGACTGTGGGCCTCCCTTTGCTCCAAAGAGATCCAGCTCATCCAGTGCCTCCAGGGCAGCCTGCAAGCAGAGTAAGACCCAAAACATCAACTCCACTGCCACACTGCTCATCTGCGAGAGCTCGGCACCCTAAGTCAGAATGTGAACACATCCCCAAAGCCACACAGGTAGCCAAGCAACAAGAATGCCCTGGACATTTCTGCCATACACCTTAATTAATTTCTCACTCCCAGTTCAGGCTAAATTCAGGCACAGAATGGCACCGTTTTACAACAGCACACAAGTAAAAAGGCATTGCTGGAGAGGAAGACTGCTTTCAACATGCCCAGCCTGCCTTGTAAAAATGCAGCATAGCACCTCCGGTGCTCCCCAGCACCTCTTCCCAGCTCACCTTGGCCATGCCAACTGAGCTGGCATTCAACTCGGTGATGCCCTGGTTCGTCTTGTCCCCACGCTCCCATATTCCAAAGTCCTGAGTAGAAGCAGCAGCATGTTAGAGCAGGCAGCATACCCAGAAAGCCTTAAATCCCACCCATAGGTGGTGCTCCCAGCAGGAAACATGGGACTCCATGGCACAAGAGGGACTCACAGCTGCCCCTAGACACCAGCCCACCACCTGCAGCCCCAGGACACACTTCCTTTCCAAAGCACAGGCTACCCACCGCAGTTTTGTAGGCTGCTTCAATGTAAAACACGAGGTTCTGGATAAAGTTGACTTCATCCAGGCTGTGAATTATGTGGAGGCCTGAAGCAGAGGAAAGAATTCAAATTTGTTGCTTAAAGATCCTGGGCATCCCTAAAAAGGGGTTGCTAGACCCTTCCTTCTCACTGCACATCTGCCCCATTGGAGTCATGTGTTGATTGACTCCCATCCCCACTCCCATCCCCTGCAATGGCTGTGGTGCTTCAGGCAAGCAGGAACTTAAGAGATGGACACTGAGGGGCCCAAGTCCACCCTGGGTGCTAAAACAGTGAGGTTGGGGAGACCATCACAGCAGCGTGGTCCCCAGGAAGCTGCACCCAAACTGAGAATGTGGAGAACCCTGGAGATCAGCACACTCAAAACTATAATGGCATCCCCCAACGGTGTCACCTGAGGCCGTCATTTGTGCCAGCATGAGTAGGTAGAGGGAGGTGGCATCCAACTGTAGGTGACCCCACTCATCATCCCCCACCACAGTGGCACAGGTGCGGGTATTGTACTTGGCATGCAGGCAGTCTCTGGTGCTCTGGCTGTACTTGAATGCCTCCACCTTGTCCACCTTGAGAAGGACAATGAGATACACAGGTTAATCAAACCCGATCTCCAGAGAGGTCTGCCAGCCCCAGAGCCAAGGGCTGCCCCATGGTGTCAACCCAGCATGTGGAGCAGTTCCTGGTAGGCCAGAAATCCTGCAGGCCAGAAACCCCAGGCTGAGCCCATCCATGCACCAATGCAGAGACTTCAGTCTCTCATGTGCCACCCTAGCTCAAGGCTGCAGCCACGAAGAAGCCACAGCTGCACCATGTGGAAAGAAAAGGGTCACCTCAAATGAACTCAGGGGGAAGAGCTGCAGAATCCCAGCACCAGTGAGGCCACAAGACAGGGAGCAGCTGGCAAAGGCTCTACTGGCCACTAGCCCAGAGCACTGGGAGTTCCATCACACCAAGAACAGATGCCAAGTTAGAACTTATTTCTAGATTTGCTGGAAGAGGGCCTTCCCTATACTCATCAGAGAAGGCTGGGGAGAGCTGGCACAGATGAGCTTTGAGAAGACCACTTAATTCTCAGAGGTGCTACCTAGCCCATACCTGTCTCATCATGCACTGGAGCAACCCCCGCAT
Source organism: Ramphastos sulfuratus (assembly GCA_013399055.1). NCBI lineage: Eukaryota > Metazoa > Chordata > Aves > Piciformes > Ramphastidae > Ramphastos > Ramphastos sulfuratus. Next base: position 52,716 of record WBNM01003826.1, on the reverse strand, counting down.
CAGCTTCACCACACTCTGCAGGAAGAAGGAAAACAGCAGCGTTAATCCCCATACAGCCAGGAGAAGCCCTGACTCAGGACCAGCTGGCCGCTGACCTTTGCAGGGCTCCTGCGTCTGTAATCAGAGCCCTTGCTCACATTTCTATGATCCCTGCTCCCTAACTGATAGCCGAGAGAAGCAAGACTTCTTGGCCTGCCAACAAGGCCGAACTGCTGTGCAGGAGGAGGTAGGACAGGGCTGCAGGACACAGCTGCCCGGCCCTTGGGAGAAGGGCTGCGTTCCCACATCACCGCAGACCCAGAGGGCTGGACCCTTCACCTGGGCTTCAGCACGCTCTGAGAGGAGCGGGTTCTGGCATCCTTTCCTACTGCCACCCACACCCGCGGATATAACCCCGGTCCCGTCCTCACTGCACGGCCACCCGCGGCTTTTCGGCGCCAGAGCTGGGCCGTGCCAAAAGCAAATCGGCCGGGAGCGGACGGCCGGTTCCCGGGCAGCGCCAGCCCGACTGGAGCGGCCACCGCAGGTTCTCTTTCCTACCTGCTCCAGCTCGTAAGCCTTGGCCTTGTCCTCGTCGCGGTCGGCATTCTTGCGGTAGGCCAGACCCAGCGCCCAGACAGCCAGGATGCTGTAGACGTTGTCCCGGACCCAGGCATCCGGGTGGTCGGTGCCGGCGGGGAGTAGCCCAGTCACCGCGTCCTGCAGAGGGGACACATAGTGGGGCCGCGGCCCCGCTTCCTAGTTAACTACACCGGACTCGGCCTGCAGGGCCAGGCGGCGGATCCTCTTGGCCGGCAGAGCGCCCCGGGGCCCGCGGTGAGGCGGGCTCCGAACCCTCTGCCCCGGGCAGGCCCCGCACCTGATGCTGGAGGATAGTCTGCTGCACCAAGCGCGCGTAGCCGTCCAGCCGCACGCCCGAGTTACTTCGGCTGCGCATGACGCCGGCAGCGAAACGCGGCAGCGGCGGTAAGGAAAGCACACTGCTCCGCCGCGAGTCCTAGCGGCGAACCCGCCCCTCAGCGAGGCACCGCCCGCTCGTCACCGTCCGCAGCGCAGTCCTGAGCACCGCTCCACCCCCGGAGCGGTCTCTCGGCCTGCGCCGCCCCCAGGTTCCCGACGGTGGCGGCGGCGGCACCGACCTGCGGGCTGACTTCCGAACGAGCAAGACGCACCACCATGGCGGACCCTGCGGGGAGGGCGGCGCCCCCTGCTGGGCGGAGGTCGCGCATCCCTGGGAGCGGGCAAACGCACGGACGGGGCCACAGACCCAAGTCCCAGCGCAGGGCTGTGCAGACAGACTCTCGTACCAGTGTGTGTACGCCTGTACACACAGACATAGGCAGAGACAGGGGTACATGGGCATGCACACATCCACGCGTGTACACTCACAGCTATTTACACACAGCCATATATATGCCCACACGTATAGGCACAGGCAGATGTGTGCATATACGCAGGCTCCCGTGTACATGTGCACTAGCACCACCTCTCGCCCAGGGGACCTGTTTAGACAGATGGGAGCCAAGCAGGTGCTGTGGTGGACTTAACACCCGTGAGGCAAGAGGTACAGGTGCCGTGTGCCACCCCGTGCCATTATGGGTGCATGTGGCCCTGGCACCCATGAGGCCTGTCTTTGCAGAGGTGAGCAGGGGCAGGAAGCAGCCAGATACAAGCAGGGGACAGTGGGTTTATTGTCTGTGGGGAGCATCAAGAGTGGCAGAGCCGTGGCATTGCCCTGAGGGTTTTTGGGGCATAGCCTTTCCCCAGCCCAGCCCTGTCTGCAGTCCTGTCTCGGTGGACAAGTGGCGCTCCCGAGTCTCCCATGGTCTCCGTGCAGGGTTGGCTTTCCCGGGGTTGCTAGTGGCTGTCAGCACTTGTACTGTGGTGGGGCACATCGCCCAGCCCTGTGAAGCAGAACAGCTGTGACTGCTGTGCTGGTGACCCTGGAGGGAGGATGCCCCTGGACTAGGGGCATCCCAGGGTGGGGTACAGCAAAGCTGCTCTCCGCTGGGGGTCAACCACAGGCTGGGGTCACTGGGACTCGAGAACACTAGAACCGGTGTGCACAGGAGGTATCTGAGCTGAGAGAAGCAGGGAACAGCATAGGGGTGAAGGGTCCCAGGGTGGAGAACTCCTAAAACTAAGGAGGCTGATAAAATTGGGGTAATTGTGGGGTCCCTGTGGCTGGGAACATTGGGATACATCAAAGGTCCCAGAGTTGCAGATGCTGTGGAAATGGAGATGCAGGAGCTCAGGGACACAGGTTAGGGGAATGAGCAGGGGTGCCGACTTACCTGCAGGCCCTGGTGACGCACTCGAGGTTGTGCCGGCAGTGGGCACCCAGAGGTCTGCTCCCCACCATCCTCCAGAAGGGTGTCATGCGGGGCAGCCGGGGGGCTGCATGCCCCCCTGCCCCCTGGGGCTCCTGCAGCACCCAGAGGGGCAGATGGGGTGAGGAGGAGGGTGATGAGTCCCCTGGCACCCAGCGCCTCCCTCCTGTCCCTGGACCCACCTGAAGGGAGCTAGAGAGAAACAAGAGGAAGGAGAGGAGCACCGCCAGGATGATGGTGGTGCCCGGGAGGGACAGAGGGCCCCAGCTGGCCCTGCAACCCCAGCCTGCCCCAGGTACTGCAGGGACTGAGGCTGCTGCGGTGCTGCCGACTCCAGCCATCCAGTGCCCCTGCTGGGCTTCTCCTGGGTCACGGCCCTGCACAAATATTTGAGCTGCCCAAAGCGGCCAGACAGCCCCTTGACACCTTCACCCCAGCCATAGGCTGCCAGCACCTCTATGGGTCATCCAGTGCCTGGGCATCACCATCTTCCTCCAGCTACAGCCCCCAGCAGAGTGCCCAGGGGACAGCTGTGCTTCACAGCTGGGTGAGCTCCACATCCACTGCCCCAGTGCTGCTAGGACATGTGGGACAGTTAAGCCCCTTCCTGCTCAGTGTCACCTCCAGAGGAAGGAGCATACGAGGTGGCAGTGCCCATCTGGGATAAGCAGGAGGAAGGAGAGAGAGTTGGGGTCTGCAAGAGACAGAGCAAAGCCTCTGGGTGGATTTTGGGTGGGCAGAAAAAGAGGCTGGGATTGGGGCAAGAAGGGGCAGGGATGCACTGGCTGGTCTCCCTGAAGGAGGGAGAGCAGGGGGCTGCTGCATTCCCCAGCGTGGGCAGCAGCCACCAGTGTAGGTAGCAGTCCCACAGGCAAGACCTCTGCCCCAGAGTGTGGGTTGAGGGGCATGTCCCTGAAGTCAAGGTTCCTGGTGCTCCCCATAAGGCTGGCAACAATGGGGTGCCAGGCTGTGCCTGAAGGACAAGTACAGCTTTAGGGTCTCCAGGAAGAGCCACCCCCCAAGGGGCATCAGGGACCCTGCACTCTCCACCTAGCTCTGCTCCGGCAGCCCCAGAGCTGACACAGGTGCAGCACCAGTTCTTTCCCTGAACTGGTCCTGCGTATCTTTGGCAGGGCCTGCCACACCACCAGCAGAGATCATCACACTGTTGGGTTAGCCCCTTGGCATTTGAGAGTACCCCAGAAAAGCGCCCAGTCCAACAAGTACAAGAGCCCACCAGTACAGTGTGCATGAGGACACAGGGCTGGGACAGACAAACCCCAATGCCCATCAGTCTCTGGACAACAATCAGCTCCAAAGGGTCCCTGGCAATGGCAGCACCAAGCAATGGCATGCAGTGGTGTCCAGGGATGGAAGTATGCCCAGTATGCCTTTCATCATCACTTGCCTGGAGAGTCAACACCACATGCTTAATGATTGACAAAGGAAAATCTTCTCCCTGGGTCAAGACCACAAGCTTTAAAAACAAACAAACAAAAAAAAACCAAACCCAAAAAAAAATCCCCAACAACCCACCATAAACCAAAAACTCAGAAGATGTTCCCCTTGCCAGAGCCTCCTAGCTGGAAATAGCCAGGATGTGGCCAACTGGGGACAAGGGGCAGAGGAGGAGCCTGGAGTTCCGTGGCTTCTCACTCTGTCAGGATGGGGACAATTTTGGGGCTGGTGAGCAGGGCCATGATCTACAGGAGGAAATGGGTGCTAAAACATCCCCATACCAGCAATAACAGATGAGGCTGGAGGCCAAGCAAGGGATCAGACCCTGGCAAGACTCATGCACTGAGGATGCAGATGCAGTACCCAGCTGTCATGTGGCAGTGCCACCAAACACTGTGGACAAGGACTACTGCTGCTACCCTCACTGCTTAGTGAGGGGAACTTTGCCCTAGCTTTGTAAACACAGGGCATGGCGCCCAGCAACAGGTAGGCTTGCCTGTAGACACCTTCCCAAAAATAACCATGGCAGCCAAATGACTTGGCCATGGTGACAGACAGTCCAAAGAGACTCATCTTATTGGCCCACCATGGTCCCCTAGGAGCTGCTCCATGAAGAGAAAGGATATAGGGCATCTCTCATCCCAGCCTCACCAAAGCAACTGTCCGCAGCCTCATCTGGTTCCTCCTGTCTCAAGGCAGGTCTATGCTCCAGGGGAGCCTCCTCTCCAAGCTCCTGGTTGAACGAGCTGGGATTTACACCCCTACATGCAGCAGGGAGCAGCACCCACCCCCTCCAGTGCAAGCACAAAAGTAGCTGCACAGTGACACAATCCACATCACCCTGTCCTGGGGCATGCGCTGCACCTCAGGGACAGAGCAAGAACAGGTCAAGATGGTCTTTAGCAAAATTCATTGATTTATTTACTTACACACAGTCAGCAATAAATAGAGGAAAGTCAAGCAGCAGGGGTGCTGGAGGAGGACTGACCCCTCTGGGAATGGGGACAGGCCAGGAGTCCGGCAGAGCCTGTGTCCCATAGGACAATAAGGGTGCAAAAAGGAAGAGTGACACTGTGACAGGAGTCCAGTCCTGGGGTCTCACCCTGAGATGGGGTGAGACCCAAGCCCTGCTAGAGAGCAAGCCAAGGAGGTGAAGGATAGGGGTGGCAGAGGAAGCATTAGGCAGAGCACTGCGCAGGCAGCTGCCTTGCCCCCACCACTGGGAGCAGGGCTGGCAGTTTGGGTCCCTCCAGTTTTCACAGCCCCCCCCAGAGCAGAACTGCAGGGGAGGAGGGGCTTTCACCCCCACAGCTCAATTCCCAGCCTGGCAAGATGTCACCACAGCTGAGACTAGACAGAATATGGTGCATATGAGCTGGGAAGGAATCTCACAGGCAGGATGGCTCATCCTCCCTGCCCTGGCTCCACCAGGGGACCACTAGCCACCTCTGAAGGACTTTATGCTCCAGTCCAGGGATCCAGCTTTACTCTGGGAGCATCAGACCAAGCCTCCCCCAAAAACAGGCAGCGGCCTTGGGGCTGCAGGAAGGACAGATGCCATGGGGCAACTGCCCCAACATAGGCTCCTGCCTTTAAAAACCTACAATTTACATAAAACTGCCACTGTAAAACCTTCCCGCAGAGCAGTGCTGCGCAGGGAGAGGGGAAGAACCCACCCCAGGCAGAGCAAGCTAAAGTCTGTGTCCAGCAGGGGCAGGCAAAGCCTGGGTGCAGTGTGCTGGGGCAGCAGGCGTTACCGGCAGGTGCAGGACTCTGCGATCATGTTCTCATACTCCTTGTAGAGGATGCCGCCGTCGCGCTCGATCATGAGGACGCTGATGGGGCTGTAACGGTAGGGGACGCAGGATGGCCGAGGCACGTTGGCATCCACCAGCTGATGGACAAAGCTCTGCACTACAGCGTGGTTGGGTGCATGGTAGTCATAGCGGAGCAGGCGTGGGCAAGCACCCTTGCAGTAGCGTGGGTTATAGCGGTGGGGAGCAATGATCCAGTGGTCCCAGCCCAGCTGGGCAAAGCTGACAGGGAAGGGACGCAAGGAGCAGTCACTCTTCTCCCCTCCCTGCTCCCGCAGGTAGCCAGGCAGATCATGGGCCAGTGTCCCTGTCTCACGCCGGTGTCTCTGGGGCTCTGCCGCTGGAGGTGCCAACCCAGCCTGGGTGTCATTGAGATAGAGGAGGAGGAAAGGGGGGCTGGGAGCCACTGGGGTATCATGGCCCCCTGCCCGTCCAGCACGCACACAAACATGCCGCAGCTCCAGGCTCTCTGTGCTGCCATTTCCTGGCACCAGGTAAGGGGTGACCTCTGCTTCTGCCCAACTGTGTCGGGGGTTGACGGCAGGACTGAGCAGCAACCCAGGCGCCTCACCGGTGGCCACCAGCTCCAGGGCACAAAGGAGGCGACCACTGGCCAGTGGCAGGCTGGGCAGGTAGACCACAGTGGCTCGGAGGAGGTGCTCTGCCTTGGACTGGCCCTCCAGACGGTAGGTGAGGGGCTGCACATACCAGCGACCTGCAGGGAAGCAGTGGTCACTGCCCTCCTAGTACTGTATGGCAGGCACCACACCAGTGCAGCCTTCTCCCGGGCTACCATGGCCCCACACACCACAGTGGAGCCAATGACATCATCACCACCCTCAAAGCCCATGCCAGCCAGTTGCCCCAGCACAAGGCAGGAGCCTCAAACAGGAGCCATGTGCTGCACCTCACTGGAAGGATGAAGGCAAAGAATGGCTAGGACAGTTCTCATCCTCTGCACCAACACCATTAGCCTGGCACTTGCATCAGGCAGGATGGGGAGAGTAGCACATGGGGCCAGCAATGCACTTGCTCATCTCACCCCTGGGGCAGGGAGTTTGGTTCTCATGCCAAGGGGAAATCCATAGCCAAGGACAGCCCCAGAGGGTGCATGACATGCCAGCCTTGGCTAAGACACTCTAAAGAGGCTAGGAGTCAGGCAGAGACTAGGGCTCAAGCCCCTCCGCTGACTCTACTAAGATTCCCTACTGCCCTTGGTGCCCACCTGCTCCTTACCTGCCCAGGGTAGGCCACCGTGGGAACTGGCCTGGACCAGGCGGACAGTGTTGGTGCCCAGGCTGCGGCCATGGCGCGGTCGCCCTTCACGGTCAGCGGCACGTCGGTACAGGTTGAGCATGTAGCGCAGGGGCTGTCTGCCTGCTGGCCCCAATTGCCAGCCACGGCTGGCGGGTGCCCGCACTTGCAGGGCCTGCAGGAGCGGCAGTGGGGGAACGGCAGGTGGGGAGCCAGGGAGCAGCATGGACTGGTTTGCAGCCCGGGAAAGGGGCACAGCAAGGAGGAGGAGGAGGAGGAGGCGGCTGGTGAAGGGATGGAGCAAAGCCATGATAGGTTGGGGTGGGAGGGGAAGGGGGGACAGTGAGCCCAGTAAGGTGGGGCTGGCCAGCAGCAGGACTAGAGAAAGCCTGCAGTCATGCTTCTCCTCCCTGGAGAGGCAGAGTTGATCACAGGCACCAGCAAAAGGGGACCTCAGGGTGCTGGCAGCTGCTATCAAGCCAGGAAAACCATGCCAGCTGCTTCAGCTTCACAGAGAAACAGAAAGATAGGAGGGGGAGGGGGGGCTTCGTATGCCAAAAGGGGTGCAAATTCCAGACTAAAACCCAGACCAGGGGCAAAGCCAGCCTGATAGCCTGGCTACAGGGGCTATAAAAGTACCAGGTTAAGGGAGTTGAGTGAAAGTGGGGGGCTGGGTTGAGGTTAGATAGGGGTATGTGGGGAGGACCAGCTCACTCAGCCCACCTGCTCCTGGTCAGCCTCCTCCTGCAGAGTGAGAAGTTCTGGCCTCTGGGGTCCATTTTAAAGGCATGGCCCCAATCAGGGTTTAAAGGGCCAGGAGCTCCTGAGTCCTAGGAGTCTGGAGTGTACTGGTGTGTTCTGCTGTGGCGAGCCCCTCCAGCTTGCTCCTGCCCTCTGCCAGTCTCTTACAGCAAGCTTGACACCTTTGTGCCCATTGCTGCAAGCTGATATGTGCTTCCCAGAGAAGGCACAGAGCCTGGAAGTCTGCTTCCAGACTAGCCTCAAGTCACAGCCAAGCTGCCCAGTGTCTCACTTTCCCCACCCGAGAGATGGGGATCAGACCCAGGGATCATAGCACTGAGGTACATGGGTGGGCAAAGCAACCCAGAGCCCAGTGACACACTCAGTGTGGGCAGGTCAGCTGCTGATACCAACCCTGCAGGCATTACCATGCTGATGTCACCATACATTTGCAACCTAGTTTTGGCTGTCCAAGCTCCAGGGTCTTTCTGCCAGTGCCCACAGAAGGCCAAGGGGTTATAATGGTGATTCCCACCCTCTTGCTGGCATGGGTCATTTGAGGCATTGCCCTTATGTGAGGCATTTCTTCCCAGCCCTGGTGCCTCTCTGTGGCCCTTGCCTGAGGCATGCCCATAGAGTGAGTTGTGGGCAGTGGTTGCCCATGCCCCCAGCAGAGCACCTGGCATGGTGCCCAGCCCCATAGGACACTGTAACTCTCATGTTGGGATGGAAGGTGCTGAGGGGGTGGGCATTCTGGTTGAGAACCACTGAGGTGTGTTGCTGCCTGCCTTGCCCTGAGTGCTTCCCAGTGCCATCCAGGAGGAGCAGTAAACACTGGGAGGGCCATGTGAGGGGTGCTGAGGCAGGGTAGGGATGTGGTGCTTAATGGGGTGTGAGGCCATGTGACAAGCCAGGATGCAGAGCCCTCACGCCTGGCCGGGCAGCCCTGGTTATTCATTTGGGAAAGGGCACAGGGGCAACCGAGCCCATTGGAGGCTGGGAAAAGTCCAGGGATGGCAGGAGCTGACCATGAGGGCTTGGCATGGCAAGCAGGGGAGAGCAGGAGAGTCAGGTCAAGGGGCCATGCATCGCTGCCGTTTGGGCTCCGGTTCAGGGCATGTGTGCTGGGCTGCCTCCAACTTGAGAAGACTGGGCAAGGGTTTAAGGCAGGTGTTGGTGGATGACAGCTGCCAAAAAAACCTCGAGGGGTCCTTCCCTCGAGCAACCCCTGGGGTAGCTTGACAACCTAGCACACCGACCCCACCCCCTGGGCCGTGGCGCAGCACCCGCCCAGGCTGCAGGCAGCTGGGCCACGGGCAGTGCTGGCAGGGCAAAGCTTTCCGGGCCGCCCGGGCTGTCTGGAAGGAGATGAGTAAGAGCCGGGGCCCCGGGCGGGAAGGGGAGGAGCAGGACTCCCGGGCTTCCCGGGAAACTAGCGTCGATCCGTTCCCACCGCTCCCAGCTGCCGCCCATCACCTCCTTCCACTGCCTCAGTTTTCCCAAGGGGGCTCGACAACCCGTCCTGGGCTCGGTGGGGGATGGCAGGGGTGAAGCACTGCCACACACAGCTCAGTGTGTGTGGCAGGACAGGGCCGGGGCCAGAGTGGGCAAGCCAGACAGGGACCAGCAGTACATGCCTGCCTGTGGCCAACAGGGTTCAGGGTGTCAGGGAGGGGTGCCACAGGGAGCCTTCTAACCCATCACCCCACTGCCACGTGAGAAGGCACCCCTCATACCCATGTGAGCGCTGCCAAACTGCTGGCTGCACATTGCCACCAGGCTGGGCTGAGCTGTGCCAAGCTGAGCTGTGTCATACCAGACTGAGCTGTGCTGAGCTGGTCCCTGGAAACACCATATTGTGCTGGCAAAGCTGGGTTGTGCTGTGCTGAATCGTGCCAGGCCAAGCTTAGCCAGGTCAGGCTATGCTGTGCTGAGCTGAACCATCGCTGCCCTGCTTGTCCACATCAACCCAAGGTGAACTGTACTGAGAAAAAACAGTCCAGGCCAAGTGGAGCCAAACCAGGTCAAGTCTCTAGCCATGGTGAGTTGAGCCAGGCATAACATGCCAACCCAGTTGAAACATGCCAGGCTGAGCTATGCTGGGCCAGCCAACCCATACCAGCTCCCCTGCCATCCCAAGCTGAGCTGAGCCAAACTGTGCCGTGCTGAGCTGTGCTATGCTGAATTGTGCCAGCCCTCCATGTCGTGCCATACTAGGCTCAGCTAGATTTAGTCAAACCATGAAGTCTAGGCCATACCAAGCTGGGCCAGGTAGCTCAGTGCAGGTCCCTGGGCCAAGCTGTGCCATGCCAAGTTAGGCTGAGCCGAGTAGCATGATGCTGAGCTGTGCCACTGTGTGCTAAGCAATGCCACGAGCTGAGGTATGCCAAGATGTGCTATGAGCTGAGCTGTGTCGTGCTGTGCCTAGCTGTCTTGAGATGAGCCAAGCTGTGCCACGCTGTGCTGAGCTGTGCCAAGCTGTGCTATGAGCTGAGCTGTGTCGTGCTGTGCCTAGCTGTCTTGAGCTGAGCCAAGCTGTGCCGCGCTCTGCTGAGCTGTGCCACTTTGCATGTAGCTGAACCAAACCAAGCCGTGCCATGTTGTGTTGTGCCATGCTGCGCCTAAGCCGATCTGTGCCGTGCGGATCCGACCGCTGCCGTCCCCCTGCGCCTCATTGGCGGCGGCGGAGCAGCCCCGGTGCGGACCGGCCCCGCCCCGCTGCTCGGCCCCGCGCCGCTCAGCCCGGGCGGGCGGGTGTCACTTCCTCCGCGGTGCGGGGCCGGGCCGGGCCGGGCCGGGCCGGGCGGGATGGGGCAGTAGTAGCCATGGAGCGCAGCGGGGGCCGGCCTGGCGCCCCCCAGTATGTGCATGTGCAGCTGCAGGGGGGCGCGCCCTGGGGCTTCACATTGCGCGGCGGGCTGGAGCACGGAGAGCCCCTCATCGTCTCCAAGGTAAGCGCCGCCTGGCGCGGTCCCGCGTGGGCTCCGCCGCATCTTCCCTCAAGGGGCCTCTGCCCCGTGGCGGGGCGCGGGCGGGGGGACGAGAACACTCGGGGTGCGGCGGCGCAGGGAGCGGGGTCGCCTGTTGCGGCGAGACGGGGCGGAGCCGTGGCCGTCACCGTACCCACGGTCCCCGCGACCCACCACCCCGAACCGCGGGGCAGAGTGGGAGCGGGAGCCGTGGGGGCCGAGGGGGCGGAGGGACAGCCCAGGCTCGGCGGCAGGAAGAAATTCCTCTGGCACATCCGTTGGGCTGGCGGCGGGGGAGGGTGCCGCGTCTCCCGCCGCGTTCCCCCCGTCCGGTCCCGCGGGGCACATCCCGAAGCGGGTAAAAGCCCCCTCCTCCACTTCGTGTGCCTACCCGTGGGTATCCCCCCGGGGCTGGGCTCTGCAGGGACTTTGGGGGCCACGGTGGAGGGGACCGGAGTCCGCCCCGTCCCACGGGGATGGTATTGGGGTGCGGTGTCGGGTGGGGCGGCCGCAGTGCCCGGAACCCGTGTCCCTCCGGCAGCCGGGTGCGGGGAGGGTGCGGCCGTACGGCCACGACGTCCAGCCGTGCAGTGGGCTACTGAGTCCCGTGGCCCGGCCGAGGCATCGCCTTCCCGCGAAACCCGCTAGGAGCCGTGAAGCAGCCGAGGATGCCCCGGCGCTCCGTGTCCCCGCGGAACCCGGCCGAGCCCCTGTCACCGGGCGGCTTGGCTGCCTGCCCGCCCAGTGCCACCGTCCCGCCGGGCTGGGAAGCTGGCGGGCCCGGCTGTGTCGCGGCCCCGGGCTGCGTCCCTGCCCCAAGCCGGGCTGGCTGCCCCCCGGGGCCTCCACGCCCTGCGCCGGGGCGCGGGCAGCGTGGTCTGGCTGGGGGAGCTGGAAAAGTGGCTCTGATCCCTGCCCTGCACCCCGGGAGTGCCACCGCCGGCGGGCGGGAGACGGGGCCCGGACGGGGGCCGGGGGCACCGCTCCTCGCCCCCCGCCTCGCTGCCGGGCCTCGGAGCGGTGGGTCCCGATGCGTCCGCCGGCTTGCTGGAGGGACCAGGGCATGTTCCCCACCGATGCTGAGAATGGGGAGGGGGTGTCCTTGTGGGCCGGGGATGCTGGCCCCCTAGCTCCCCAGGCCGGGCGGCCGCCGCGTGTGCTCGGCAGACAAAGGGGGCTTGTTCAGCGCTCTGTGCATTCAGGGGAGGGTCCCCCGGGGCGCCCGCTCCGCCGCCGCGGTCGGCGAGGTGTGTGCGTGCCCGGCTGTG
>WBNM01003826.1:0-40801 GCA_013399055.1 Ramphastos sulfuratus | reverse complement strand
GGGGGGGGGGGGGGGCTTGTGCTCGAAGAGAGAGTTTGGCCTCTGAGCCCCCTCCGGGTGGGATCTCTTCCTGTGGCAGAATCCCATGTCTGGGATCTGTTGTGGAGGCCAAGTCCTCCATGGAATTGCTGAGCACACCCTGACACAGGACCCCTGTGCCTGTGCGGGACAAGAAGTGACCTTTGCGGGAGGTGGGACAGGATGGGCACAGTTTGGACACCTTTTGTAAGACAGATCTCTCTGAGGGCAGGCACATACTCATGTGAGGCAGCTGGTGCTCATCATTAGGACCCAGAGTTAAAACGGTGGGTAGTGTTGGGGAACTACTTAGGGCTAGTCACTTCAGGCAGGGCAGCAGGGCTGCCAGTGCTGAGTTCATCGGTGGTGAAGGCAGAACAAGGGGCTGTTTGTCCCAGATTTAGCTCCTCGTGAGCAATGCCAGGGCTGAGCTGTGTCCATCCTGGCACATGTGATGGCCTGGACATGGGTGCAGCCCTGGCAGAGTCCTGTACCAGAGGGAGGAGGTACACCCATCACTGCTGACTCAGTCCCTTGGCTGTGGCAGGCAGGACACGGTGGGGCATTTGGCTGGGCAGAGGACTAGGGTGAAGGTACAGCCTGCTCTGCCCGCCTGCTCTGCCAAAGCTGTCCGGTGGTGAGCAACAGCATGACAGGGGTTAAACCTGGCTGCTATAGCAAGTGCACTGTGGGACTGTGAGCCCTCGAAGGCAGCTGGGGCCCCAAACGAGGAAGGCAGCCCCACAACCAGTTCCTGGGTGGGAGCGCAGCCTGTCCACATGGGCAGGCACATTGGGCTGTGCCCAGCCTTGGCATGGCATTGCAATCCCCAGGTTCCTGAAAAATGGGAGACTATGGGACACAGCACAGCCATGCCAGGAGAACCATGTGGCAGTGCTGGGCTGGGAAGGAGACCTGGCTGTCCATGCCTGACTTCCCAGGTGCCATATTGCCCATGGGCAGCAGAATGACCCTTGAGCCCTGCCCAGCAAAAGAGCTAAGAAGGAGTGCCACACATTAGTGGTGGCCAGCCTGCCAAGGAGCCATGGATGCCCCCCTGCATTCTCAGGAGCTGGGCATGTCAATCCCCAGTCATTGAGAGCAGCAGGATGGACAGAAATCAGTGCCAGCACTGGGTGCTCTTGCCTACCCTGGCTGGGCACTGCTCATCAAAGGGCTGCCCGCGCTGCACCTACCTGCTGGGACAGAAGGAACGGACAAGGGCTTCTCCATGGTGGCAGCTCTGTGAACCTGTGTCCTCCAAGCCACACTGGTGCCAGGTACCAAGCTCATTTTGGCTGTGGGCGGCAGGATGGGGTAGGCACGCGCCAGCACAGCTTGCCACTTCCCCTGTTGTTCCTCTGGTGCACATGGTGTAATGGCATCCTTTGGGCATCGAAATAACCGTGGGTGTCTGGGCAGGGCCGACGTAAGGCTGGGAACACTGGCAAGGGGCTGGCATCCACACCAGACAAAGGGCCCTTGTGTTGCCTGCGCCCGCAGGGGAATCTGCTGGGATGGGACATTTTTCTTCTCCCCCCTCCCCGATGCCCTTTCTTTGCTCAGAAATTCATGTGACCAGGGCAGAGTGGGGAGCCCAGTGCCACAGATCCCTCTGCAGTGCCTGGGGCACAGGCACCCCCTTTCCAAAGGCTCTTTCTTCCCAGCACACTGCCCTGTGTGTTCAGGGGAGCAGTTTACTCCTGACACTCCTCTGTGTTGCCCAGGTGGAGGACGGCGGCAAGGCTGCGCTGTCTCGTCGGCTGCAGCCAGGCGACGAGCTGGTGAATATCAGTGGGACACCACTGTATGGGTCCCGCCAGGAGGCCCTGATCCTCATCAAGGGCTCCTACCGCACCCTGAAGATGATCGTCCGCAGGTTGGCATCACTGCGGGTGGGGGGAGCAGGAGGGGTAGTGGCGGCAAGACTGAGGGGCATCACCTGCCCAGGTCCTGGTGGGAGCCTGGTGCTGCCGCTGTTTCCAGCCTGGAAGTGCCCCATGATGGGACTGAGTAGGGGGCAGCCCCACCATGGCTGCCAGTACCCCATGGTGGGTGGGGATTCCACAGCCCAGTGTGCTGCCTGCAGAGCCGGGGTAGAGCAGCAGGCTCACCACCCTCTTGCTGGGCGGTATCCTCGAGTGTGGCCGCTCCTCTCCCTTCCTGCCTGCTGCCTGCCTGCTTGCTGCCTGCCTGGGGAAGGAAGGAGAGGCAGGGCCAGGCCCTGTAGTCGTGTCCCCCTCCCTGACCTGCATCCATTCCCTGGCTGCAACCTGACTGGACTCCAGCTCCAACAACACCCAGGGTCTGGGGACACTGTACGGGGCAGGGGGTGCTGCAGGGCAGTGCTGGGGCTCAGCATCATCCATGGTGAGTTTGGGGCTCTGGGTGGGGAGGGAGTCCTTGTGCTGACCACACAGCTTGTCCCTGCCAACCTGGCAGATGCTGGGGCAGCACCGGACACTTGGGAGTTAGAAGAGGTGGCATCTGCCATCCCTTGTAGTGTTCGTGCTGTGGCACTGAACATTGCCGCCTGTGTGCCCTTGGGGGGAGACGTCAGACCCTCACAGCTGCCTTGAACAGGGGGATATGATAGGGTCAGATATCAAACCCCTTTGGTGTGGTTGGTGCTTGCTGCAGATGCTAAAGGACTGAGGAACAGAAAAGAAAGATTAGGCTTAGAGTGGGGACACAGATGTGTCCACAGGGTCCCTTGTCGTGCCTGCAGAGCCTGTGCAGTCCTGGCAGGGTCCCTTGCCCTGCTGGGACATTGCCCATCATTTGTGCTAGGACCACATCCCTCGTCCCCTGTTGATGCTTGCAGTTGGGACATTACAGGCAGGGGAGCCTCAGCAGCTAGGGGGAACTGTGAGATCCCCCTGCCCAGTGTTGGGGGTGGTAGGACTGGACTCTCCTTGCTGCCATGCCCCTTGAGCAGGCACTGGCCTATGGGGGACAGGAAGCCCCAAAGGAAGTGACTTCAGCCCCGGTTCCTTGGCCTGGCTTCCTCCCCATTCTTGTCCTCTCCTGCTGTTGCTCTTGGCAGGAGGAGTGTGCCCGTCCTCCGGCCCCATTCCTGGCACATGGCCAAGATTGCCGAAAGCCGCCCCGACGCCCCCACCATGCACTGCCCCACTGACGCCTTCAGCCTTTCCTGGCCCTCGGGCTGTGATGTCAGGTGAGACCCCCCAACCAACCCCCAGGAGCACCCATGGGATTATGCAAAAGGGGAGAGGCAGACTGGGCACCCTCCTGGGTTGGAGCAAGGGATTGTGGAGTGGGTGGTTGCTTGCTTGCTTGTCCCATGCTGCTGTCAGGCATCCCCCCCATGTCCTGTTGCTGTGCTGCCCTTTCCCCTGCCTATTTACTCCCAGCTCCAGGCAGGAAGGGGTGGTGGCTCTACTGNCACCCACCCTCGGCTACAGCAGACAGGGCCTGGGTAGCCACTCACACCCTTGGGTCCTTGTGCCCACTCTCTATGCCAGCACTGGGGCATAGAGATCTGGGGTGAAGGGCAGTTGGAGCTCTGCTGGCCTGTGCCCCGCTATCCTGGGGGAACCATATTTAGTAGGGGGGTGTTGGCTGGGATCTTGTGCCCATCACAGGGGCTGGCAGGGAGCCCGGGGTGGGGCAGCAGGCGCCCCTGACACTGATGTGGGGCTGCATGGCAGCGAGCTGTCCCTGCAGTGGAACCCGCTGTCCCGGCACTGCAGCACCGACCGGAGCAGCTCCATCGGGAGCATGGAGAGCCTGGACCAGCCCAGCCAGGCCTACTATGAAGGAGACCCCTCACCCGTTGACCAGGGCATGTACCACAGCAAGAGGGACTCAGCCTACAGCTCCTTCTCTGCCAGCTCCATTGCCTCTGACTGTGCCCTCTCCCTCCGCCCTGAGGAGGCCACATCCGTTGACTCCAACCTCCAAGGCCCCTGCAAACCCCCCGATGGGCGCTACCTGACCACGGGAGCTGAGCTGCCTGCCAGCCAGCACCCCGACGCCTGGCGGGCACCTGTTCCCCCCCAGCCCCCTATCAGGAGGGATAGCCTGCGGGCAGCCCCAGTCGGTGGAGGGGACAGGCGTCGGGCGTCAGTGTCAGTGGACATGCTGCATGCTAAGGGCCGGTGGATCTCTGATACCTTCCTCTGCCAACGGGACAGGGAGGCAGAGGCGGCGGGTGGGAGGACACCGGCACCGTACCCCATGAAGGACCATCTCTCTGCTGACCAGTATTACATGCTGAGCTCCCACTCAGACAGGTGCTTGGCTGAGCCTCTCCTGGTGGAGAGCACAGAGCCTGACAACCGGCTGCACCCGGATGGTAGCGTGCAGAGAGTACCAGATGCTGCGGCAGCAGGGGACAACCCGTTGCTGTCCTCCCTCAAGGGCCATACACCACACCGGCACAGTGCTCCTGAGCAGCTGCTGGCCTCCCAGCTCCGCTCCCTCCAGGTGGGCACTAACAGTGGGAGAGCCTCACCAGCCCCTGATGGGCACCACTGGACCCTTTCCCCACTGCATCCTGAGGGCAGCCGGCCGGGGGCTGCAGGGGCCACACAAGACCACCCACTCTGCCCAGAGCCATGCTGCCGCTGCTGCCCTGAGCCACAGCGAGCCTGTGGGCAGGACAGCCGGGTGGCCAGCCCAGCACGGGGCACTGAGGGTCCAGCGGAGGAGGAGAGCCGGGCAGGGGGCCGCCGGGCTGGTGGTCCTCCCCACCGCTCTGCTCAGATGCGCCGCCGCAGCGACCGCTTTGCCACCAGCCTGCGCAATGAGATCCAGCGGCGCAAGGCTCAACTGCAGAAGAGCCGGGGTCCGGGTGCCCCGCCACCGGGTGAGGAGCCAGTGGAGGAGGCCGAGGAGCCCCCTGAAAGCAGCGTGCCGGTGGAGGGCCCCCCTCCCCCGACTGAGCGCCTCAGCCCCCTGCCAAGCGAGGCTGGCAGGAACGTCAGCCGCAGTGGAGATCGGAGCGTCCCCACTCCTGACCCGCCGCCGGCCCCCAAAGGGCCTTCCTCCCCCGAGCAGGCGGTGCCCACGGGCCGGGGCCGCTGGCGCTGGTCCCCGGAGCGCAAGCTGCAGCCGCAGCGCTCGCCCAGCCCCAGCGAGCCGGGGAGCTATGGACAGGGGCCGGTGGCCCGCAGCTCCCCGCCGCGGGGCAGCGATGAGGCCGCGCTCTTGCCTTTCGCCGACCGCCGCCGGTTCTTCGAGGACAGCAGCCGGCCAGCGCCGCCCCGGCATGGCAAGCCCCCGGCGGGCGATCCCGCTGCTTTCCAGGCTCCCGGCCCCGAGCGCCGGGACTCCCGACGCCTCTCCGTGGACCAGCCCTACGGCCCCAACTCACCCAGCCGCCCCGGCTCTGCCGGCCCCTACGCCGAGTGCTGCCGGGAGCAGCCCCCTTGCTACAAGCAGCTGGGAAGGCCTGGGGAGCTGGAGTACTTGCGAGGCTTCTCCATTCCCTACGGAGTTCCCCTGCGCCCTGAATCCTGCCACTACTGCGGGGGAGACCCGTGCCCCCCGCCGCTGCCCCGTGGCCACGCCTGCCGGTGCTACCCTCAGCCCTGGGCACGCTGCCTTGAATGCTGCTGCCCAGCCCCTCGCCCAGTCCGGGAGGAGAGTGATGCCTGGCCCCCCAGGAGAGCTTTCGCCTCGGTGAGTGAGACCCCCTGGGACTGTGCCAGGGAGCAGCACTGACACTACCCCACACCTCTGGAAAGTAACCCTGGTGTGGGTTGTGGGGTACTGACCCCCTGTATATCTACCATGCCCGGACAGGGATGGTTGTGGGGGTGCAGGGAAGGGGATGCTGACCTCACTTTCACACTCCCTTTCCTTCCTTCACACAGGAATTTCCTCTGGATGAGTGGGAACCACCAGCAATAACCAGGAAAGCCAGTCAGTCAATCAGGTGAGCCCACATTGGGTGTCAAGACGTGCATGCCACTTAGCAGGGATCTCTGCCATGAGGTAAGGTGTGACCATGCTGTGATTTTGGTTGGCAATGTTTGGTTGCCTTCCTTAACACCACAGCTGCTCTGGGCCCTGTAAAGTGAAGGCACGTGCAAGCGTAAACAAGCATGGCTTGGGAGTGCAAGGAGGTGCCCATGGTGGAGGGTGGGAGGGCGATCTCCAGTGGGCTCTCTGCAATGTGGGGGTAATAGGAGAGCCTGAGCTCCCCCCACCAGAATGATTCTAGATGAGATGATTCTAGGTGATTCTAGATGGAGAAACTGAGGCCAGGGTGGGTATGAGCTACTGGGAGCAACTATCTTCTCTGCCCCCTTCTCTCCTCAGTGAACTCTCCCACTATCAGTTGGGCTTCCCAAGGCTCGGCCCTTTCCACCCCTGCATTGAGAGTGCTGAGACGGAGTGGCCACCTTGCTACCGGGCCACATCAACGCATGACCTCTCATGGGATGGTGACCGTATAGTCCGCTCCCCTGAGAGCCCCCCAGACCTCTTGAACCGCCCACTGCGAGGCAGAGCCTTTTCTGAAAGTCACCTCAACCTGGAGCCTGCCAGCCCTAGGGGCCGCAACCGAAGGGATCCTATACGCGCCAAGCTGGACCCTCCTGGCATCCCTAAAAAGAAAGGCCCCCCACCTCCCCGCCCACCTCCTCCCAACTGGGAGAAGTACAGGCAGCGTCGGATGTCCCAGCGCCTGCCAGATGGTTCTGGGAACGTCTCTGCCTTCACTGCCACCCCAATGCTATCCCGCGGCATCGCTGAGCCTGTGCGTGAGCGGTCACAGAGCCTCACCGGGGAGCAGGGGGGCCGATCCCGGGGGCATGCTGCTCGCCCCCATGCCCCAGCAGGTGCCTGGTCACGACCCGAGCTCCCTGGATCACTCTGCAGGACACCTGAACCTGATGTTGGCAGCACTGAGATTTGCAGGCAAGTGCTGTCATGGTGTGGGGACGGGAATGGGGTTGCGGGCACAGTCTTCACACAGGATGACTTCTGGGGCAATGTGGCACTTTGAACTTTACATCAGAGCATCCAAATCCACCCCTTGGGGTAGGCTGTGGGATTTTCTTGGAGCAGGGGGAATGTCCCTGACCTCTGTACGTGGGGTGGGCAATGGCCATGTGTGTCCCCATCCTCCACAGGCAGGCAGGGTTGCTGACCTGGGTACCTCTGGATGGGTGTTTACAGGGTGATGGGGGCTGGGGAGGAGCGAACGAAGGTGAAGCACTCCTGGGAGATGGAGGAGCAGCCCCCAAGGCTCAGCCGGAACCAGGAGAAGGGCTGGGCCAGTCCCCGCAGGGTGGGTGAGTGCTCCCTGCCCCTGCGTGGCAGCCCTGTCCCCACCACCCCAGAGGCACCCAAGCCCAGCCTTGGCGCAGTCGAGGGGTTGAGCTGCCAGGGTGGCCGATCCCAGCCCCGACGTGTTGACTCAGAGGAGCTGCTGTGGGATGTGGTGGGCAGGGACCAGTCCCTGGCTGGCATCTTGGCTCCCTCGACCTCCCTTGGCCCCACCACTGAGGTGATGGGTCAGCGGCAGGCCTGGCGGGAGTGTTTTCAGCAGGACTGGCACCTGGAGAACCTGGCACAGGACAGGTAGGGCTGATGTAGTATTGGGCACTGTGCTTAGGCCAGACTGCACCCTGCTGTCCTCAGTACTGAGCCCCTGTCCCCGCAGGCAGGGCTTCGAGCCCATCTCACCACCCCCCACAAGCACTGCCAGCTCCACCTCCTACCCAGCGTATTACAGTGCAGCGGCAGGCAAAGCCGAGCCACTCGGCAAGGTGAAGGAGCTGCCAGAGGTGGTGGAGGGGAGCTCAGAGGAGGAGGAAGAGGAGGCAGACCATGAGCTGGTGGAAAAGAAGGTAAAGTGGGCGCTGCTGGGAATGATACCCTCAGGGTTCCCCACGGTCATTAGGTGCCCATGGGAGCAGGAGAACTGTTGTATGGTCATGGGGACCAGGGCATCGCTGATTGCTTGCAGGAACTAGAGGCATTGCACAATGCTCACGGGGACCAGGCATGTTGCTGGGCGCTTATGGGGGCTAGGAAATTGACAGATGCCTGCAAGGACCAGGGGCATTGTCAGGTGCTTGCATGACGTGGGAGTGTCACCAGATGCTCATAGGGATCAGGAGCATAGTTGAGTGCTCACAGGGATCGGGGCATTGCTTAGTGCTTCCAGGGGCTGAGATGTTCCTGCATACTCACAGGTACTGGGGTCATCACTGTTCACTGGAACAGGACATTGCTGTGTGCTCACTGGGTCAGAAATACCACCAGATGCTCAGAGGGACAGGGGTCATTGCTAGTTGCTCATGGGAACCAGGGACACCACCAGATCCTTGTGGGGCCCAGTGCAGTGTGGCACACCTGCACCCATGTGCCAGTCCTCTGGTCTCAACAAAGGGTGGTCTCAGTCAGCCTAACTGTCTTCCACTGGCAGTTGCAGCTGATCGAGAGCCTGAGCCGCAAGCTGGCAGTGCTGCAGGAGGCACAGCGGGGACTGCAGGAGGACATCAGCGCCAATGGGGCACTGGGCGAGGATGTGGCTGCCCGTCTGCAAGCCCTCTGCACCCCAGGGGAGTTCGACAAGTACCGCCTCTTCGTGGGTGACCTGGACAAGGTGGTCAACCTCCTGCTCTCCCTCTCGGGGCGCCTGGCCCGGGTAGAGACTGCCCTGAGCAGCCTGGGGCCACATGCCCCTGCTGAGGACAAGGTGGGCACAGGGCAGAGGGACACCTGTGGGTCACTGGGGTGTGAGACCTCCTGTTAATGCTGCCCATGTTGCCTACAGGTGGCCCTGCGGGAGAAACAGCGGCTGCTAGTGGCACAGCTGGAGGATGCCAAAGAACTGAAGGAGCACGTGGGGCGGCGGGAGGAGGCAGTGGGTGCCATGGTGGCACGGTACCTGCCTGCTGAGCACCTGCAGGACTACCGGCACTTCGTCAAGATGAAGTCAGCCCTTATTACTGAGCAGCGGGAACTGGAGGAGAAGATCAAGCTGGGCCAGGAGCAGCTCCGTTGCCTGCGCGAGAGCCTTGGTCAGGTCCCTAAGGGTTGCTAGACCCCTGCCCAGCCTGCCCCCAGGACCCTGGCCGTGACCCCAGCTTGCTGCCAAAGCAGATGCGGCCTCTCAGGGACTCTCCCTGTGTCTGTCCGTCTGTCCCGCCTTTTATTTATTTTCCAGTTTACCAAGCAGAGGAGAGGGTGTGTCTAGTCCAGGGACTGGCACAAGGGGTCGTGCTGCAGAGCTGTCCTGGGTTCTACAGTTACCCAGCACCCTGAGGTGCAATGGAACCAGATGGACAGATCCTACCATCCCCCACCTCCCTCTCTGATCTTTCTGTGCCTGCAGGGATCCCAGCACATTTTCCTGGACACCAGTGCCTGTCCCACAGCTGGTGCTGCACCACATGCCTTAAATGTCCCCCGGGCTGCCCTGGGGCAACTCCACACAGTGTGTGGAAGGGTTAAACCATCCTCGCCCTTTGTCAAGTCTGTTCGTCCAGCTCTGTCCATCTGTCTGACGGGAGCTGGAGGAATTTCAGCCCATGGGAGCTAGAGGAATTTCAGCCTCCTGCATCCTCTTCCTCTCCATTGTGTCCAAAACAATGGTCCTGGCCAACAGGTCCTTAACCCACTCCCCGCTGGCTTAAGGCTTCATGGGGGGCCAATGTGAGTGCGCTGCACTCCTGAGGACGTTGTGATGGATCCCCATGGAATGGTGCCCTGCCAAGTGACATGCTGGGATCAGTAGAATGGGAGCTTTGGATATCCCCTGCCACAGGTGCTGTGGGCACCACCTGGCCTTATCCAGCGCTTGCCTCCAGGCTCTACCCCATCACAAGGAGGGATTAATAGAGAAAAAATCACACTAAGCATGAAACGGGGTACCTAACCCCCTCCTCTGTGCTGCAGCAGCCCCAAGTAGCACTTAGACTTCTCCCTGGGTCAGCCCTCCTGCTCTGCCTCTTTGTCTGTCATAGAATGTGGAGGTGCCTTGATATTCATTTTGCACAGGGGTTTCATGCAACCTGTAGCAGCCTGGGGTGGTGTGGGCAAGCATTTTGGGGAGGTCAGGTGGGACTCAAACACTTCAGAGGTGGCCACAGCTGGGCAGCCCAGCTCCAGGGTGCAGGTGGCCCCATGCCTGCTTACTCAGCACTGGAGCGCTCTTGCCATTGTGGCTGCTTACCCCAAGTGCCACCCTCAGCCGGTTGAACACTACACCCCACACCTTCCCATCCCTATCTTGGAGTGGTGCCTGGCAGGAGCAGGGTGCTCTGCATGCTCCTTATCTCAGCTGCTGCCAGGCTCCTGCTGCACAGGGATATTCTAGAACCAAACACTGCACCCACTGTGAGCTGACTGGCAGCCCTCAGCAGGTCACCATGCTGGGGCAGTCTGTCGTGCCTGTGTCCGTGCCTTGCCGTTGTGCCTCTCGCACTAAAGGAGCAGCAGTGGCTGCACAACTGTCCAAACTGTGTCTCGCGTGGTTTGTCCCTGTGTCCCCAGCCAGTGGCACTAGGGATGGTGGGTGCCTGCCATGGGGCTGAGGTGTGGAGATGTGATGCCAAAGCCCTGGCAAGCTCTTGGGACCCAAATTCCCCTATGACACTATCTGTGGCAAGAGGGCAGTTTCCGTATCCAGCACAACCAGGCTGGGTAGGGACAGGCAGCAGTGCCTGGACTCCTCTCCAGGGGTACAGCTCCTGGATGATGGCTGTCAGGTGCCCGTCACCGAGAAGAGGGTGACCCAGTGTGGAGTGGCAGGGCCCAGAGTAGTGCAGTACTGCTGTTGCTGAGCCTGTTCCAGGTTGTCCTGGTTCCCGGCAAAGGGGCGCAGCTGTGTGCGACCACTATCCTCTTGCTGGCCACATGTTTTTCCCAGGGCTTCTGCGTGCCAGCCGGGCGCCGCGGAGCGGGGCCTGCCCCTTGTTCCCGTGCCAGGGCAGCGCCCACCAGCTCCCGGTCCTCTCCGAGACCGGACCGGTTAAGGGTCTCGGTGCAGGGGCAACACCGGCCGCTGGGTGGCGCCAGAGCGCGCGTGAGCACATGAGCACTGGGCCGCCGGGGGTACGCGCGTGTGAGCGCGTGCGGCAGTCTGAGAGCGCGTGCAGGTGTGCGCGGGTGCAGTGCCACGGGTGTAAGCACACGGACGTGGGCGGGCGCCGCCGCGCGTGTGTGATTGCGCTGGCACTGGCACTGGCACTGCATGCACGTGTGTTGGAGCGCATGTGCACACATGTTGGCATAGAAGCGGGAACCCATGCGCGTGGAGGGGGCAGGTGTGCGCGGAGGTGTGTGTGACAGCGAGTGGGCGCCCACCAGGGACGATGCGTGTACACGTGGCAGCGTTCGAGTGTGAGCACACAGATGCGCAGGGGAATGCAGGCACATGCACCTCAGTGCACACGGGTGACTGCATGCAAATGTGTGCACATGTAGGTGAGCAGATGCACAGGGAAGTAAATGCATGGGTTCACGTGTGGGTGAATGTGTGTGCATGTGTGAGGGTGGGGCCGCTGGTGCAAAGCCACGTGCATGGAGAACTGCAAGCACACCTGCAGGGGGATGTGCCCCATGGCCTGTTTGAGAACCCACCATGCAGATCCCATTGCTACCAGGCAGGATTGTGAACCCAAGGCACAGGGACATGGGTGGGCCACTGGGTACCAGGGTACCAGCACCTACGCTGGATGTGGCTATGGAATGGAGGGCATGGGCATCCCTGGGTGGGACCCTAGGGGAGCTGCAGGGGCTTCTGGGCCTCCCAGAGATGCAAGGCAGGACCCAAACATGCTGAGGTAGCTCCTGGCCCTGCTGTCTGACTCCTCATCACTGTAGTCTCTCCATTTTACAGGGCGCTCTCCCTGTACCACACACCCATGGTCCTGAGGGACCAGGAGCTGGGAGAGGATGAGGATGTAGGGAGTAGTAACACTTCAATGACATCCACCTTTCCTGGGCAGCCTGCTCCAGTGTCTCACCACCCTCATTGTAAAGGATTTCCTCTTTATGTCCAACTAAATCTACCCTCTTTCAGTTTAAAACCATTGCCCCTTGTCCTGTAGCTATAGACCCTGGGAAAAAAAAAAAATCTTTCTATATTGAAAACCTTTCTATTTGAATAAGGTCTCTAGAGGCTTCTCTTCTCCAGGCTGAACAACCCCAGCTCTCCCAGCCTGGCCTCCCCCATCAGAGGGCTTCCAGCCCTCCCATCATTGCTGTGGCTTCTGGCCCTACTCCAACATGTCTATGTCTCTCCTGTGTTGAGGACTCCAAAGCTGCACTGCAGGTAGGGTCTCAGCAGAGAGAAGCAGAAGGGCAGAATCCCCTCCTTTCACCTGCTGCCCATGCTGCTGAGGATGTACCCAGGTGTCTGGCTTCTGGGCTGTGAATGCATATTGCCAGCTCATATGGTCTGTGTGTGAGCTTGCCCACGCCTATGCTTGCCCATGCCTATGCATGCCCATACCTGTGCGGCCATATGCACATACAGTTGCATGGAGGTGGTGCATGTGCTTTCTCATGTGTGGGCACATGCACACAAATATGCATGGCAAGGGTGCATGTGATCACCCATGCCTATGCGTGTGCCTGCATGGGAGTGGGAACGTACATGTGCATGGCAGCAGTGCATTTGCCCTCTCATGCCCAAGCTGTGCACGCTGATGCATGGATGGGTGTGTGCACACATATGTGCATGACCATGATGTGTGGTTGCCCATGCCAGCCATGTGCATGCCCTTGCGTGCGTGGGTGGTGCACACACGTGCACAGCTGTGATGCATGTGCTTTCCTTTGCCCGGGATGTGCATGCTTGTACATATGTGCCTGCTTTCACACACATGCATGGCTGGTGCTTGGGTGAGTGATGCACAATTATGCCCACAGTGGCAGTGCATGTACTTGCCCATGCCAGTGCTGTGCCTGCCCGTGCAGGTGTGGGCGTGTGCACACCTATGTGCACGGCAGCCTTGCGTATGCTCGTGTGTGGGAGTGTGCACACGCATGTGCACGGCGACCGTGCATGTGCTCTGCCGTGCCCATGCATGTACCCGCGGGGGCGGCGCACACGTATGTGCGCGGCGGCGGTGCGGATGCCCGCCGTGCCCGCGTGCTCGGGGCCGTGCGTGGGCCGCCGATGCCGCGGTGCGCAGCAGCCCCGCCGCGCTGAGCAGGCCGGGGCTTGCGGCGCAGGGGCAGGGCCGGTGCTCCTGCAGAGGCACATCCCGGCGGGGCCGCGCTGCGGGCCAGGGAGGGCTGCGGGCGGGGGCCGCAGGAGGAGCTACCTTGCACCGGCGGCGGCGGCGGCTCGGGGCGTGCAAGGTGTGTGCCCGAGGAGGGGACCTCTCCGCCTTCCCGCACCGGGCGTGTGCGGGATGCTCGGCGGAAACCCGGCACCGAGAAGCACCGAGGTTAGAAGCGAGTGCGAAGCCTGCAGCGAGGGGGGAGGTTCCGACCAGGAGAGGGGGTAGGTAGCCCTGTGGTGCCATCGCTTCTCCCGCCCCCCCCACCCCTCGCCTCCCCAAACGCTTGTTGCTGTGCGGAGAGACGGCACGGGCAGCTGCAGGGAGAACGGCGGGGCCGGACTGCGGGAACCGCGTGGGGCCGGGCACGGCGTCCGAGGGTGCCCCTCGCTATCTCCCGGCCCGGGCACTGCAGCCCTGCAGCCAGCGCTTCCGCCCAGGTAGGTGCCCCCCATGGCCCGCCCACTGCCCCCGGGCTGCAGGGATGCGTGGGGAGATGGCTGCCCCATCCTCATCCAACCCGACCTTCCTTCCCCCTGCTCCTGCCATCTGCCCGGGCCTGGCGACCCCACGGATGCAGGGAATTGTCCGAGCCCTTCCCAGCTGCCGGAGCTATGTGGATGGTAGGAGACAGCTGCTGCTTTTCATGGAGACCCCCTCTTTCCCAATCCTCCCCAGTCATTGGGGTTATTGGGGTCCCCAGGATCCTGGTGATGGGCACCGGAGGGGATGCTGGCGCAGGCTGTGGCAAGGGAGGTGTACCCCAGTGCCAGGGCATGGGGTGGCTGCTGTCTCCCACGGCAGAGCAAGGGATAGTGTTGGGGTACCAGGCAGGGCGAGGGTGAGTCGGGACACTGAAAAAGGCAAGGAAGGAAAACTTTGCCTGCATAAGAAGCCACCCTGAGCAGCCTTCCTGGCCAAGGAAACGCCTTCTCCCCTGATTTCCAGGATTTCACCTCCCAACTGGCTGAGCCATAGAGGGTGAGGTGCACATCCCCTTTCAGGGGGTCCTCCACTCTTCTGTGTCCTTGCCCTCCCAGGACTGTCACGGGAGGTGGTGAAGCTGTGATCCAAGCCCAGTGAGAAGATGGCTGAGAAACTGGTGCCTGGGGACCTGTTCCTGAGGAAGACCCGGGAATCAGTGTCATCCCTGGACTCGGACAAGCTGGCACCTGTCTCGCCTGAGGCAGGCGGCGAGGAGTCGTCCGACAGCGAGGGCGAGCAGGAGGACAGTTCCCACAAGCTCATCCGGAAGGTGTCCACCTCTGGGCAGATGAGGAGCAAGGTCAGGGGCGCGGGGCCCTGGGGCAAGGGGCTGGCTGGTGTACAAGGGCCCTGCTGAGAACAGCATGGAGGGCATTGTCCACTCAGGGGTTTAAGTCAGTGCCAGGCACTTGCTGTGTGCATACCCAACCAAGTCAGTGCCCAGTAAAGTGCCAGGATGGGTCTGGCACCCTATGCCCTGTGGAAGGACACATGGAAAAGGTGCATACCTACAGTGGCAGGGTCAGCATTGGTCCCGTGGGGCTATGGAACATGAATTTTACCCCCCAGTTGGAGGCAGGGTGTCTTTCATACCCAGCCTGCCTCTCCCAATTGATTTCATTCCATGTTTCTATTCCATGGGTTCCCCTCTACTGCTCCTAGGGAATGGGAGCTCTTTTGTGAGGGCTCTGCATCATGGATGCACTGGGGGTGAGATTTAGGGTCATTGCGATGCTGTGTGCTCCTAGGATTCCCTGTCCTGCTGCACGCACCATGTGTGCAGGGCCTGGTGGGTGGTAAAATGGAGTCATCATCTTTCCTGATGCCCCAGATTAATTTGACTGTGCCAGATCCCTCATGGGCCCTGTTCCTGCAGCCTTCCCTAGATCCAGTCCCCATAGTGATTTGCTGGATGGATGGGGACACCTTTAAGGTCAGATGTGACCCTGTTTTGCCTTTCCACAAGTTGCATGAGGGCAACTTGTGTGCGTACACGTAGATTGCTCAGAGGAAGCTACCTATTTTGATAGGACCTACAAAAATTGGGGGTACGGTGCCTTCTGGCTAAACAGGAGCATGTGGGGTTGGTGTCCTCAGTGGGGATGGTGAAATGGCCAGGCACCTCCTGCCTAAAGCACAGGGAGAAATAAACTAGGCTGAGTGGCCAAGTAGGAAGCAGAAGAGGAGGAGGCTTCGGGAGGTTTTGGGGAGGAATGTGGGCACAACGTGGGGAGGATGCTCTGGGAGATGTGCGGTGTGAGTGGTCCCTTTACATCCACCTCCTGGCTGCGGGAAGAAGGTGGCGGTGTTGATGTGAGTCAAGGCAGTGCCTGCAGTGCCGATGGGCACGCAGGGGCTGCTGTGCTGTGGAGGGGAGGGGACCTTTGCCTTGGGTCTGTGCCAGAAATTCCCCTGCAGCTGTCTCTTGGCCCCAGCCACCCTTTGGTGGGAATTTGGTGTCCATGTCACCCTGGGGAGGAGGGGGTACAGCTGAGGAAACACCATAGGGGAATGCAGTTCCAGAGCAGGGGTGTGCCCCTAGGCTGTCATGTTGAGTGCTGTGGGCACTGAGAGAGACAGTGGGAGTGGGGTGATGTGCAGGATCTGGTGGCAGCTTCAGGCTGCCTGGGGCTGGGACAAGCTCCCCTCTCACTGGCCCAGACCTGGCTGTTGTGCCAAGCCTGGCACAGTGGCATGTGGAGGGCAAAGTGCATTTACCCAGGGGTGTGGAAGTAGCATGCTCCCAACTCAGCACCATGGGGTTTTCCTACTTGGCAGGAGACATTTCTGGGGCAGACAGTGCTGGGGGGGCTTTGTCTGAATCTTTCTGGCTGCCTAAGGAATGTACCTCAGTTTCCCTTTCTTTGGAATAGACTAGCACCTTCTCTGCCTACCCTGACTTGGGTGCCAGGTGGCTTCTATGGGCTGTGCCAAACTGCAGGGGGGCATGGTGGGAAGACAGACTGGTGGGCAGGGTCCTGGGGATGCTTAATGCTGAGCAGCCTCCTGGAGGGGCAGCAGCAGCAGCTGGAGTTTACCATGTGGCATTTGCTGTGCCAGAGGGGTTTGCTATGGTGTGCAGCACAGGGGATATCACAGGGAGTCGTCAGTGCCAGGAAACTCGAGAGACGAGGGAGGATGGCTGGGCTGTGCCCACGTCCTGCAGCAGCAGGACAGGGACACAAGCATGCCCTGACCCCCCAAGCATCAAAGCCCCTCCGTTCCATCAGCTGGTCTGGCCGCGTTGCTGACAGGCTGCGTGTGGGGCAAGGCTGAGCTCCCTGCTCCCTGCCTGCAGTGCCTGCTGCCCACGTTCTGCCCACTGCCGGCAATTAGCCATGCAGGAGGTGATGCCGTGCAGTGTGCTGAGGAGGCAGGCGGTGTGATGGATGGGCAGGCAGAAAGGACACAGCTGGGTTAATGGCCCACGGAGCTGGCACAGGAGGAGCAAGGAGTGAGAGCTGGGCAGGGCTGATGCTGGAGGGGGCTGTGCATTCATCGTTCCCCCTTCAACTGAAGTGTTTTCAGTATCAGGGTTCGGGGTTTTCCCTGAGGATCCCTTTGCTTTGGTCTGGATGGGCAGGATGATGTTTGCTAGCTTGGTTGCTTGCTGGATGGGCTTCTTCCTTCCCTATGGAGATGAGGATTTCGGGATGCGATTAATGCTGCCACGCAGGTCGAGCTGACCCTGGCTCCCAGCCGTGCCGTGGCAGGCACTTGTGCTGCTTGTCCCTCTGGCTGCAGCCACAGCCACGACAGGCACCTTTCTGAGCCACTTTGACACCTCTGTGCACCCATGTGTGGTTGGGAACCATTGCCTGAACCCCAGAGATTGGGGCATGTATATATAATTAGCACACAGTAATGAGGGAGGGAGAGTCTCATGCCAAGGCTGCAGCTCCCAAGAGATAACTGGGTTAGCAGTGGGGAGGGGGGCAGGCTGGCTCAGTTTTTTGGCTGCTTGTGGTGGTCACAGTGCTGGAAGCAGTCTCTGTGAGCTTGTGATGTTGAGGGGTTGGTAAGGCTTGGGCCCTCACTGCCCACTCACACTGACTGGGAAGACTCCATTCCCTGCTAATGGGAGTGAGCATCTTCCCTCATGAGAGGGTATTGTCCAGCCCCATGGAGACTGGAATGGGTGAGGATTATTTTGGAGTCTGCTGACTTCTTCCAATTACTGGTTCCCATTCCTAGTGCCTCCCCCAGAATGCCTGTTCCCCCATCCCCTCCACAAACCTTCCCATCAATCACATCTCCCCACTCCACACCCCCGGCTTGACTTTCTCTGGCTGTAATTGCGGGGTGCCCTGTGTGGCTTTGTGCTGGCTTCGGCATGGAGGCGGCGAGGCCATTGTGCTCGGTGACAATGACAGCTGCCAGGCGCGGGTACCCCTGCTGAGCTCAATGGCCCCAGGACGGATGGGGTCTTGCTGCCTCTCCCTCCTCCTCCTCCTCCTCCTCACTTCAGAGGCTGCCAGTTGCCTGTGCCAAGTATTGGGAGTGCAAGGGCAGAGTGGGAGGAGGATGCTGTCCAGTGCTAGTTCCCTTGGAGGGAAGGGGCAGTTGGGAAGGAGCAGGCACTGGCTCCAAGGCTCACCGAGATATATGAGGTGCTGACAAACAGGATGGGGGGCACATCATGGCTGTGTGGGCTGGATGCTTGGCTCCTGGTGCTGCCTCGGCACAGGCTTCCCCAGCAGCTGAGTGGAGGTGGGGAGCAATCTGGCAGCTCTGCTAGGTTCACCCCAGGCTGCAAGGAGCTGCAGCTTGGTCCTGGGGTGCTTACACCAGAGCTGGGGGGCTGTATGCACCAAGGGAAACACGGAAGAGTGCGTTACTGGGATAGGAGTGTGCAGAGCTGTGGCGGGCAGGAGCATTGTTCGTCTGCAATTTAGAAAGTGGAATCACATTCACAAATTCCTGATGCTGGGTACATCACAGCTGCTTGTTGGGATTGGGGGACCTGCCAGCATCCTCCTGGGAGGCTGGAAATGGTCACTGGGGCTATTTGTATCCCAAGGAACAAGTGCTCCTGCCTCTTGCTGGAGGCACTGGGCACCCCACAGGTGCAGGGTGCCGCAGGGATGGGGTGAGCTGTGCCCGTGCTTGTAGGGGTATTGGAGCAGGTGTTTGTGGCCTGGCAGAGCAGTGCTGCATGGCTGTATGCTGAGAGCCAGATCCTGGCCAAAAGACAAGGAGATCAAGGCAGGGCCCCTGGGTCCAGGCCTGGAAACCTCCTTCCTGCAGTGGGAAGGTGGCATGTGACTCCTGGGCAGTGCATCCTCCTATCTTGACACTGGTGAACAACTGGAGCATCTCTCATATGGAGAAAGGCTGAGAGAGGTGGGATTGTTCAGCCTGGAGGGGAGAGTGGGGCTGTGGGATCCTCAGTGATGTTGATAAATATTTGAAGTGGTGCAGAAAAAAAGGCAACTGAAGAGCCCCTTCATTACTGTCCTCAAAAGGAGCATTTGGCACAGATGAAAGATAGGAAATTGCATCAGAACTTTTTCTGATGTGAGACAAATGCTGCCCAAAGAGGCTGTGAAGTCTCCATCTGTGGAGACACTCAGAACCCATAGATTGATTATCTCCATGATCCTAGACAGCTCGAGATGAGTCCTGCACAGTCTCCATCCCCAGAGCTCCCTGCCAGTCCCAGCCACACTATGGCCAGCCAGCACCAAAGCCTATTTCCAGTCCACCTGTGCCCCTCATTACTCCCAGCCTTGTGGCATGTGGGCTGCTGGGGGCTGTTGAGGACACTGGCTGGCCACCGGGTCACCCCAGGTAAAGAGACCATATACAGGGCAGCGGCAGGGGAGGCTGGGCTTGCTTTCCTTAATCAGGGCTCGCCGAGAGGGTGTCTGGGGTATAAAGATAGCCCCAGTGTCACCAGCCGGATGTTTGTGAGGTTTCTCAGATGTGCTGTCCTCTCCCCGCTCACATTTTCCATTATGCAAGCGCTACTCTCACCCGCCAGCAGCTGGGCAGGGTGGGAGAGCTGCAACAGTGCCTGCTGGTCCCTAGACACGGGAGGCATGGGGAGAGTGACACAGGGCAGGCTGGCATGCAATTCCTGCCGGCAGGATGCTCCGGGACCAATGTGGCTATAAACAGGGAAGCATGAGGTCGTCTCTGAAAGCAGCTGAGGGTCATGACTGCTGGAGGGTGAGGTGTAGGAGGGATCACCCTTCTAGGGCTCCTTCTCTCACTGCTCTCCTGCACGTTAATCCTCTGTCCCCTCTCGATGGCCTGAGCAGTGCCTTGAGGCACCACTTTTTGGCATGTCAGGACTGGAGCTGGAACCTCCTTTCGAGGATCCCCTACCAGCACTGGGCAGTGGGATTCAAGGTCCTGCAGCGGCAGCAGGTTGCATCCTCAGGGAATGTGGATGCAGTTCAGTCTGTGGAGATGTAGCACCCTCTGGGCACCAAGCCCCCTGGCTGCCCTGTCCCGGAAGAGCTCTGCCGTATCGCAGAGCCTGATAAGGTTTCAACCGACTCCAGCCCACAGCCTGCCCCGCAGCTGCTGGTGGCCCCCCAGCTGCTGGTGGCCCGGCAGCTGAGCTGTTCGCAGGGCTGCTGGCCATCCAGAGCCTAGCGCCTGCCAGGTGGGAATGAGCTCTGAGCCATCCGGATCCTGGCACATACCAAGCAGGCTGCTGTGTTTGGAGCAGGGTGGCTGCCCGGGATGTGGTCGGTGCAATGCAGGTCAGTGTGTTTATGAGAGTTCAGTCCCTTCTCTTCCTCCTCCAGGGTGAGACATTGTATCACCATGGGCCCAAGCAGATCCCACGAGGAGCGGTGTAGGGCTGCAAGCCAGGTGGGTAGCCAGTGTGGTGCCACCAGTGGTACCCGCCAGGATCCCCAAATAACAGCATTCCCAGCTCTTCTGCAGCTCCTTTACTGCTCAAGCTGATCTCAGCAGAACAACTCTCCTGCCCCAGCTGTAGTCAAACCTGGCTGTACTATGGGCTCTTTGCAGGGATGGTGATGGCAGAGCTGGGAGAGCTCTGAGATTCATAGCAGCATCCCAGGGCTCTGCCTTAGGGGCTGAGGGAAGAGCATCTCAGGGGACACCCTGGACTGGAAGAAGCCCTGCTGGGTTGTTGTCCTGGAGGGAGGTGAGCTCCCTAGGCTGCACTTCAAGACCTCTTGCCTGTGCCGGGCACACAACTAACCCATGGTGTGATGGCCCCTGGGGACCAGCCCAGTCCTGGTGGAGAATGTTGCTGGTGGTTGGCCATCCTTCTGGGGCCACTTTTAGCCACATCCTCTCTGAGGCCCCGTGCCATGTGCCCTCCCTGAGCTGTGGCTGAGGCAGAGGTGGCAGTTTCTTTGCAGACCCTGAGTAGTTTCAGTTTTGCCTTTGCCTCCTCACCCTTTGGGACCTTTCCTGCCCAGTTCTGGGCACGTCCCAAATGGTGCTGAGCCCCCTGGGCTGGAGAGGGCATGAATGGTCCCAGAGATAGGGCAGGGGAGGGCTGGGGCAGAACCTTACAAAGGGGACCTGGCCTTGGGCTGGTAGCTAGGCAGGTTGCACATCGCTGTGGCTGTTGGCAGGCCATGGTGCTGGCTTTCTTGTGGGCACAAAGCCAGCAGTGGCTTTGGTGGGGCTCCCTGCAGTTCTGGCCAAGGCTCACTAGCCTGAAAAGCTGCAGTTGTGGTGATCAGAGGGGACAGGGCTCAGATCAGAGTGCAGGAGGCCAGTACGTAGCTCCCACCCGCGTGTCAGTGGCTGTCAGTATCCCTGGAAGCTCTCTGGGAGGAAGGGGCAGCCCTTGCCCTGTGCTTCAGGTGCCTGGCTCCTGCTTCTGGCAGTTATAGGGTACCTAACAGCCACTTGCTATTGAGAATTGTATTGCAGTAACCCTGGAGCCCTGGTTGGGGCTGTGGGGAGTCAGCGTGGCAGGGGTGATGCCATCCTGGCATGTCTCGCCTGCTGGCCTTTGCCATCCCCACTCCTTTCCTGTTTGCGAAGGGGAAGTGATGGCCTTGCTCAATTCTGTCTGCTGCAGTGCAGCTTCCCACTGTGTGTCCAGGTCTGCTGGTGGCAT
Organism: Ramphastos sulfuratus; assembly: GCA_013399055.1. Classification (NCBI taxonomy): domain Eukaryota; kingdom Metazoa; phylum Chordata; class Aves; order Piciformes; family Ramphastidae; genus Ramphastos; species Ramphastos sulfuratus. Next base: position 19,525 of record WBNM01003826.1, on the reverse strand, counting down.
TGGCCATCAGGTACCTCCCTGGTCTCTTCCTGTCTCTAATGCCAAAAGCAGGGGTCCGAAATTGCTGAGGCACTGGGGAGCAGTGGGCAGCACTGGGTGTCCTGACTGAAACCCACAGACAAGAAAAACCGGGGTGTGTGGCTCACTCCAGTGAGACCCTGAAACAGCCCTTCAGCAGCCTGGGCAGAGTGCTGGCCACTGTATCATCATCCCCAGAATGACCCAGGCTGTAACATCATAGGGCTGTTTGATGCCTTGTTGCCGCTGGCTACCAGGAGAAATTGCTGCAGTGGTGCTGCTGGAGGTGTTTCAGCTCCAGTCCCCTCACAGGAAGGGATGCCATACCACTGGGCAGCCTTTCTGGCTGTATTATGCCACCCACCTGGAGCTAGGCAGAGCTGGGCACCCATGCTCATGCTGTGGCAGCCCCAAGCCACCATCACAAACCTGTTTCTTCTTCCTTCTTGTCATCATGTTCTGCTTCTCACCATCCTGGGCTCCCCCATGCCACTTACTGACGTAGCATACAGTGACTGCAGCAAACTCAGAGCTTGTGCTTGCATCTGCCACATACAGACGTGTAGGGGAAATGGTGTTTGTAGTTGGATCCACCCTGACCATGGCAGGACCCTGTCCTGTCCTATCCTGATGTGGGGCAGGGACTGCTAGGATGCATAGTTTGTATCTGGATTTTGGGGATCACAGCTGGGCTGCTGTAAAAGGCAGCACTCCCCTTGCTGGCTGTGTCGCATCCTGCACTCAGGGTGGCTCTGGGTTCACCATGTCCTCTGTGTGCTTTCACAGATAAGTGGTCAGGCCGGGAGTATGGTGGGTCCCTGGATGCTTGCTTTGCGGACAGCACAGCCGTTTGAACCTGCACTAACACTGACAGGCAGTGTGGGGCCAACCACAACCAAACCCTGCACCAGTTGCAGCAGGGAAAAGTGTTGGTAGGGAGCCCTAAAGGCTTAAAACGTCCCCCTCTGAACCTGAAGCTGTGAGGTGGAGGAGAGCTGTGGACGTCCAGATGCATGCCCTGGGCAGGAGCCCTTGAGGATGGGTTAGGCACTTGTGGGAGCTGAGGCTCAGGGAGCACCTCAGGAGGGATTTTGGCTTCTTTGTCATTTCGCGGGCTCCTTGTTTGGAGCCGTGGGGCAGTAGGTTTAATGCCAAGGCCTGAGGACAATGTGCTCCAGGGTGGCGGGTGCCTGGATGTTGCAGCTTTCTCTCGATGCCGTCAGTGCCCAGCGCTAACGTGCTGTTAACTGCGCCTGGCCGCCGTGTGCCGGGATCTGAGGGCGCTGCGGCGGCTAATTGCGGAGGAGCAGCTGAATGGGGCTGCCGGCGGTGTTTAAAGAAGATACAATCAAAGATTAGGCAGTGCCAGAGCATCTCTGCCACCCCGCTCGGCACAGGCTTGTAGCCGCGTTGCAAACACTAATTAATTGAGCCTTGTAAACACCGCTGCGAGGAGGATAAATATTGGCAGGTGCTGTGGATTGGGGAGGGCAGAGGACAGGCGGATAGGCTGCAGGGATGCACTGCCAGGGGATGCTGTGCCTGTCACTGGCTGCCCTTGGCTCCAGGTTGTCCCTGTTGGGGGCTGTGAAGGACAGCACGGCTGGCTGCGTCCTGGCCATCTGCTTTCCAAGCCAGCAGAGAGGGTGGGTCTGCAGTGCCTGGGTAATGCCACCTTCAGGATTCAGTCCTGGTGGCTCTGGGGCATCATTGTTCCCTTCAAGGGAGCTCCTCTGGCTTCAGCTTTGCCCTTTGTTGCTTGGGAGGTGCAGCAGGTTGAGAGTCTGCAGGACACTGCTCTGGGGATGGGGAAGGAGAGATGGCAGCAGTGGCTTGTCCAGCAGCATTTTGCCGAGTGATATAGTACCTGATGCCTAGGGTATGGTGGGAGATGCACATCATTTACTCTGCTACATCCAACACAGTGTGAACCCCAGAGTGTCCCCTGTGCTCTGGGCACTTCTTAACTCCCGGAGGTCCCAGGGACTGGCGTTACTGAAGGTGTGGAGGGTGGCTTTGGGGATCCTGGGGGTTGCAGGAGCTCATGACCCTGTGGTCTCTGCAGAAGAGTGTGAAGGAGGGGCTGTTGCTGAAGCAGACAAGCTCCTTCCAGAGGTGGAAGAGGCGATACTTCAAGCTGCGGGGCAGGACACTCTACTATGCCAAGGATGCCAAGGTAGGGTGCGGGGGCTTCTAACACACTTATCCAGGGGATCTTGAGCCTGCAAGTCTGAGAGGAGCCTGGATTCCCTGCCTGATGGACTGGGGCTCACATTTCTCTCCTGCAGTCCCTGATCTTTGATGAGGTGGACCTTTCCGATGCCAGCGTGGCCGAGACCAGCACCAAGAACATCAACAACAGTTTCACGGTGAGGGGGGTGCCAGGCTACCTGCCATGCCCCTGCCCCTCAGCGAGGAGGTGCTGCAGACCCCCCATCTTCCCACAGAGCCATGGCCTTATACTCCTGGAGGTGGCATCAATGGCAGTGTGCTGGGGTTTGCTGGGGGCTGCTCTGCCGGGTACTGGCTGGCTGTGGGGTGGCCTGGCAAGGGGACGCAGAGATGGTGGCTGTTGCAGGTGATCACCCCATTCCGGAAGCTCATCCTATGTGCAGAGAACCGAAAGGAGATGGAAGACTGGATCAGTGCCCTGAAATCTGTCCAGAAGTGGGAGATACATGAGGTGACTCGGGTGGGAGGCTGTGGAGGTGCTCATCTGCAAGTGGGTACTCCTCAGCCTTTGGCTGCTGGACAGGAGCTGCTGCCCTTGGCACAACCCTATGGGGAGGACAGGAGCTGGGAGTCTGGCTGGGGCTTCCCAGAGGGGCTGAGAGGGAGGGAGTGCCAGCTGGGGATCCTGGGAGACTTACAAGGCTCAACTGTGCCCCCCATCAGGCCACGCAGTTCAACATGGAGCACTTCTCAGGCATGCACAACTGGTACGCCTGCTCCCACGCCCGCCCCACATTCTGCAATGTGTGCCGTGAAGCCCTCCCAGGAGTCACCTCCCACGGCCTCTCCTGTGAAGGTCAGTGCTGGGGTCCTGCTGGGTGGTGGGCTAGGGCTGGGACCAGTGTGGGATACCCTCTCCAAGGCTAGCCTGGAGCAGGATGGATGCAATGCGGTGCCCACTGGCTGCTGTCACCAGCCACAGAGGGGTTGGGGACTAGGGCTGTGCATGCCATGGAAACTGTCCTCACTCCTCACCTGCTCTCTCATCTGCAGTGTGCAAATTCAAGGCTCACAAGCGCTGTGCTGTCAGAGCCACCAACAACTGCAAGTGGACGACCCTGGCCTCCATTGGCACTGAAATCATCGAGGATGAGGATGGGGTAAGCAGAGGAGTTCCCATGGGCGACCCTGGCAGGACAGAGCCACCAGCAGAGCTGGCCTATCTGTGCCCAAATCAGAAGCAGGAGGCACCCTGTCACCTAGCTGTCCACTGCTCTGTATGGCCTCTGGATCAGGCTCTATGGAGACATGGGCTGGGGGCACATCCTCTGACACATCTGATCCTGGCATCAGGATCTGTTATAAATAGCCCTACAAGTGGAGCCACTCAAAATGTTTGCTGGGGGCATCCCTGCTCTGCCCTTTGTGCTTGTGGCTGCAAGGGGCCGGGCGGGCAAGGGCATAGAAGGGGTCCTAGGGCTGCCTTGCCTTGCTGTGGGGCATCCCACTATGCCTGAGGAAGGGGGTGGCCCGTGTCACTATCCCTCGAGCTTGCAGGGGTGGCAGGGGTGGTATGCCGTTGGTGACTGCCCCTCTCTGCAGGTGACCATGCCCCACCAATGGCTGGAGGGGAACCTGCCTGTCAGCGCCCGCTGCGCTGTCTGCGACCGCACCTGTGGCAGTGTCCGGAGGCTGCAGGACTGGCGATGTCTCTGGTGCAAGGCTATTGTAAGGATGTTTGTCCCTGTCCCCACTGCCATGGCACAGACAGCACTGCCCCTCCCGGGGGCATCCCTGGGAGACTAGTTGGGATGTCACTGTCTCTCTGGTGCAGTGTCCCCTAGCTTTGCTCGTGCACATGTCCCTGTGTCCACAGGTTCACAGTGCCTGCAAGGAGCTCTTTGGCAAGAGGTGTCCCCTGGGTCAGTACAAAGTGTCTATCATCCCACCGACTGCCTTGAACAGCATCGACTCAGATGGTGAGTCCCAGAGGGGACGGGGCTGTCTGGGACAGGGCTTTGAGCTCCTCTGCAGGCTTTGGCTTGTGACACTGTGCCCACTTTCCTGTGGGGTACTGGGAACACCACCATCAGTAGGTTCCAGAATCAGTGTCCCTCTTTGCCACACCCTCAGCTGAAGGCTGCATATTGCCTTGTGCTGTGCCCCAGGGCTGCCACGGTACCATGCTTTGGGGTGGCACTGCTTCCCCACCTGTGACTTCGGTTGCTCTTGCCGGGCTGCCTCTTGTGGTGATCTTGTCATGGCTCCTCCCTGTTGGTGGGTCAGTGGAACCAATTCTGAGGCCCTGCCATGGGGTGCCCCCTGTGACACCCCAAGGGTTCAGGGCAGGATGAGGCCCTTGCTTGGATTATTTCTCAGTGTTTGTACTGCAGCCGTTTGTTTCATGGTGCTGAGCACAGCTTGCCCTGGCACAGGTGGCTGCGGGGTGCTGCCGAGGGAAGCAATGCCTCCCCCCATCTCCCTTGCCCTCTCTGGAGGGGCCCAGCTGGGCTCTGCTGAACAAAATCTGTTCTTCTCCTCCGGATATTTCTTTCCTCCTTCTTTAATGATTTTCACTGCTTGGCTCAGCCGGTGGCTCATCTGCTCCTCGTTACTCATCGGGATGCTGTCAGGGCAACCATCACGCAGCTTCTTCTCTGGCTTCAGAGCCACGGCAGCTTATGGTGGTGTCCCTGCCCTGTCCCTGTCATGGTGGTCTGGTCAGTCAAGGCTGGCATGGCTGTGAGGTCAGCAGCTGTGGCTGCTGCTGAGCCCAGCGGGGCTTTGCTGCCACAGGGAACAGCCCAAGGAAGCCTCCAGCCCCTCCTCTCAGTGAGCTGTACCCCCTCAGCGTGTGGGTACTGCTGGCAGCGAGCTCAGCTCCTCGCTGGCAGCCCACGCTCTGACTCAGCAGCCCTCAGTGCTTTCCTTTGTGGATCTGCTTTGCTCTCTGGGCTGGCAGCTGAGATCCAGCCATGCCTCAGCTGGCCGGTGGTGTGTACCAGGATGCTGCTCCCTCTACCTTCTACAGGGCAGGTACTGGGGCTCCCAGTTGCATCCCGTGGCCTCTGGGTGTGGTGGCCATGGGGGTTGCGCCAGCAGCAGTAAGGGCCGGTGTTTTCCCTGCCGCAGCATCACCGGGTCTGCCAAGGGAAAGAGCCAACAGGCAGTGGCCCAAGGTTGGGGGACCAGGATGGCCAAGATGTGCCTGAGGCAGATGCAGGCTGCCAGCCAGTGATCGATCCTCTCCTGCCTCGGGCATATTTCATTCCTTTAAAAGCGTGGTGCTGACTGCCAAGCCTCCTGAGGCTTCTGCGTCATTTGCACCCACCCCTGGTAGGAGCAGGTGGCAGAGCTGGGGGTGACAGCTGGGATTGGTCATGTCAATTTTGAGTACCACTCCCAGAAGCATCCCCAGGTGGGAGTGTGCCCTGTTCCCATGTGGTTTTGCTGTGTCAGTCCCAGCTGTGCTCGCTGTTGGTGCAGTGAGGAACTGACCCTCCTGGGCACCCAGTGATGGAGCTGGGACCTAACCTGCATCAGCCCTAGTGCTAGCCTTCCCCATTCCTATCCCCATCCCACCTCACTCCCTTTCTCATCCCCTCTGCCATCTCTTACTCTTTCTCCCACCCCTCACCATCCCCTGGGTACCCTGATCACTTCCCTACCTCCTGGCTTCAGCATCCTGAGGGTCGGCACAGTCAGGGTGTCTGTAAAGCCTCTGCTCCCCTAAAGTATCTTCATCAGTGTCATCATGGGGTGGGAGCCAGGGCTGGATGCCTCACTTGCTGGGGCTTGCTGCAGGTTTCTGGAAGGCCACCTGCCCCTCAACCTGCTCCAGCCCTCTCCTGGCCTTCGTCAACTCCAAGAGCGGGGACAACCAGGGCGTCAAGTTTCTGCGCAAGTTCAAGCAGTTCCTCAACCCAGCCCAAGTCTTTGACCTCATGAATGGGGGCCCACACCTGGGGTGAGCACTGGCCTGGGTGCCGCAGGGTGGCTTCAGCAGAATCCTGGCAGGTGCCTGGCACAACCCCCAGCCCTCCTCTCCTGTTCCCCCACCCAGGCTGCGCCTCTTCCAGAAGTTCTCCACCTTCCGGATTCTGGTGTGCGGTGGGGATGGCAGCGTGGGCTGGGTGCTGTCCGAGATTGATGCCCTTGGCCTCCACAAGCAAGTGAGTAGGAGTGCCTGGCATCCCTGGCACAGGCTGGCACTGTCCCCAGTGGAGCTGGGAGCTCCTCTGCTTGCCTTCAGGAGCTGCTCTGAGTCCCCCATCCCTCTTCCACAGTGCCAGCTGGGCGTCCTGCCCCTGGGGACTGGCAATGACCTGGCACGGGTGCTGGGCTGGGGCAGCCTGTGTGATGATGACACTCAGCTGCTGCAGATCCTGGAGAAGCTGGAAAGGGCCACCACCAAGATGCTGGACCGGTGAGCATGGTGTGGGACACATGTGTCTCATCTCCCCTCCAACTACCTCTCACCTCTCAGGCAGCCTGTCCTTACCCCTTGCCCACATGTCCCTGTGCCTGAGTGCCAGGATGTGGCAGGCAGACGTGGTCTCTGCTTGGCAGGTGGAGCGTGCTGACCTATGAGGCCCCCAAACAGTCCCCCCCAGCCCTGAAGGAGGAGGAGAATGGGGACTCCAACATCCAGGTGGGCACTGCTAGGGACAGAGAGGCAGGATGTGGGTCAGGTTCCCATTCACCTCATCAGCTGGTTTAGAGCCATGCAGAATGGGATTGCACAGGGAGAGGTCATGCTAAGGTCCCTGGGGGCTGTGGCTCAACCAAGGCTGGTATCTGTTTGCAAGTGATGAAGTGAGTCTGGCAGGTCTCAGCTGGGCACCTGCACCTGGGAGCAGGCAGCATGGTAAGGTGGAGCTACCAGCAGGTTATTTTTGACTCCTAGTGCGCTCCACTTCAACCCCTTGCCTCAGTTTCCCTCCTGCTGTGGCTGAGCATCCCCTCTACCCAGTGGCATGGGCACAGCTGCCCTTGGGGCTAGGGGAGCAGGCTGAGAAGAGCAGCTCACCCTCATTCCAGGACTGGCAGGGCAAAGCTCCACCCTGGAATGGGCTACCCAGCAGGGTGCCATATCTTCAGCTGTCCTCCTCCATCCCCCTCCAGGCCCAGATCTCACACTATGCCGACTCTGTTGCCTTCCACCTGGCCAAGATACTGGAGTCAGACAAGCACTCAGTGGTGATCTCCTCTGCAAAGTAAGGAGGAGGCTCCCCACTGGGCTCGGGACACATCTGCTAGGCCAGGCTGTCCTCTGTCTGGCCACCAGCAGCTGCTGCCAGCTGTGCTGGTGCTTGACAGATAATCCCAGCACTGCCCTTCTGGTGCAGGGGCATGTTATCCTGGCAATCCTCTGGGCTGTTTTCTGTGCCCAGCTGGCTGTGCCATGCCCTTTTCACCCACCTGCTGCTTCCCTTGGCAGGTTCCTCTGCGGCACTGTCAATGACTTTGTGGCTGAAGTTGGCCAGGCTTACAAGAGGGCAACAGAGAACAAGCAGGAGGCAGAGCTGATGGCACGGAAAGTGGGTTGGAGGGGAACTGGAGAGCTGGGGTTTGCTGGGTGGCACAGCCCCTGCACAGTGGAGGGGCTGGCAGGGTCTGCTCTGGTGGTCTGTGTCCTTGCTGTGCATGCATTGGGGTACTCGTGGTACTGAGGCACACAGGATGCTCCAGCAAACATGGGGTACCCAGGCACTTGGTCTCTAGTCAGTCATGGAGCACCCAGGCACTATAGGTGCCTGGGCAAACACACAGTGTCCAGGGAACCAGGAACCTGCCCCTGGTGAAGGGGCAGCAGTTTATGCCAGGGTGCTGAGTGAGGTGGGCATCCCACAGTGTGCCATGCTGAACGAGAAGCTGGACTCACTGGTGCGGGAGCTGAATGAGGAGGCTCAGGCCATCGTGGTCCCTGAGGGAATGGCACAGGCTGCCCCTGCTGACACCAAGGACCTGGAGAAAGGCGGCAGCTTCAACCCCAGCCCGGTGCCTCGTATCTTCAAATCCAAGGAGCAGCTCATGCTGCGGGCAAACAGCCTGAAGAAAGCCCTGCGGCAAATCATTGAGCAGGCAGAGAAAGGTGAGATTGGCAGGGGCTGGCAGTGCATGTGGCACTGCAGCAGCCTGGCACAGGCTTGTGCTGGACCCATGCCTTGGTTTCCCTCTCTGAATCCTTGGGGGGGCAGCAGGGCTATGCTCTTCTCTGATCCTTTGTGTCACAGAAGGAGGTTCCTAGTGTGGGACAGAGGTGCCACCCTGGGCCCTGCCTGGCACAAGACTGCAGGGCTGACCCAGGGAGGGGGCACAGGGCCATGGGGCTGCCCAAGACTCACTGTCATGCCCCTCTTTGCATCCAGCTGTGGATGAGCAGAACAAGCAAACCCAAGCATACCGAGGCAGCATGGGCCCCAGCAGGAAGGACAGCACAGAGGAGCTCAACAAGGAAGAGGAGAAGCTTGGTAAGGCAGCAGTGTGGCACCTGCCTGTTCATGGGGCTCGTGAGATGGGCTCAGGGCAAGAGCCGGTTCAGCAGCTGCCTCCTCCCCGATCCTGACCAGGGTCCCGGCAGGAGACGGCAACCTCTGCATCATCCCCCATCATCCTGGCCCGGCCAGACACCTTTGGCAGCTTGCAGTTCCCTGAAGATCCCAGTGCTCTGTGAGTCTGAGGCCCTGCCTTTGCTATCCATTTTGGAGCAAGAGCAGGGCTGGGACCTCTTGCTGCTGCTGCATCCTATGTGCAGCAGTGAGGAACCTCATGCTGGGATCTTGGTGCTCCCACTGGTGCAGGCAGGCCCTGCATGTGCCCCACTGTGGGGACCCAGGGGGCTCCAGCTATCTCTGTTGGTTTTGGCCAGGCTGTCCAGAACTAACCTCTCTGAGCTCACACTTCAGCTCCAGCAGGTTTTATACCCCATCTGCTGGTGCCAGCCAAGCCATTGCCCACGTGCAGCTGCTTCCCACACCATCCACCCTGTCTGCTGCTTTCAGCCACTTCTCAGAGAAATGTGTCATGAATAACTACTTCGGCATCGGCCTGGATGCGAAGATCTCCTTGGAGTTCAACAACAAAAGGGATGAGCACCCCAAGAAATGCAGGTTGGCTGAAACCACCCCCCCACCCCCCCCCACACACACACACTCTCCTTTCCCCTGGGAAAAACATGTATACCCCTGGCTTGCTGATGCCTGCACTGGGAGGGTCTGTTAGGATGCTAAGAGCCATAGGATAAGCTTAGGGCTGACGTGCCCAGCTGGGAACCTTTTGCTGCAGGAATTTTCCACCTGTGCCTAGTGCCAAGGTGGTGGGTGGGTGGCAGCCAGATTGCAAACACCCCTGGGAAGGGGGTGGGCTGCTGCTGCTGCTCCCAAGGTGTGTGAGCATGGAAGAGCTTGTTCCACACCTGGACAGGGGAGCTGTGCCAGCACAGAAGGGTGGGTGTCTGTGTGCTGCAGCCTGCATGTCCCAGGAGGCAGTGGGCAGACCCTGTCCTGGGACTGGAGAAATGGAAACAGATGCAGAGCTGGTGGTTGTGGTTGGCTAGTTCAGCTCAGTGCCCCAGGAAGGGCAGAGAACCTGCAGAGGGCAGCCTGCAGCCCCTCTCTCCTGTCCTGCTTTGCCCTGCAGCAGCCGCACCAAGAACATGATGTGGTACGGGGTGCTGGGCACCAAGGAGCTCCTGCAGCGCACGTACAAGAACCTGGAGCAGCGAGTGCAGCTGGAGGTACAGGGCCAGGGGCAACAGGGACTTTGCAGGGTTGGGGGGGCAGCCCTATGGCAGCCCCTCAGGCTCAGCCCTCTCTTGCAGTGTGACGGGGTGCCCATCTCACTGCCCAGCCTACAGGGCATTGCTGTTCTCAACATCCCCAGCTATGCTGGGGGCATCAACTTCTGGGGAGGCACCAAAGAGGATAACGTGAGTGGCCAGTGCCATAGTGCAAGGAGCGGGGAACAAAATCCTTACTGCATGCCCAAGAAATATGAGAGCCTAGAGTGTCCCTGCTTTGGGCACACACAAGGGAAAAAGCCGAGTCCCAGAAAGGAGCCTAATTTGGGCATCTCACCTGTACTGGTCCTGTACAGAACTTTGGGGCTCCATCCTTTGATGACAAGAAGCTAGAGGTGGTGGCTGTCTTTGGCAGCATCCAGATGGCTGTGTCACGGGTCATCAACCTCCAGCACCATCGCATTGCACAGGTATGGGCAAGGAACCTCCTGGGACCCTGAGCTTTTGGGGCACCAGCAGAGCCTGAGGCAGCTCATGGCTGGCACTGGAGTCTTTTCAACCCTAGCACAGCAGCATTAGCTGTAATGCCAACCCCAGCCTGTCCACCCCACAGTGTCGTGTGGTGAAGATCACCATCCGGGGGGATGAAGGCGTCCCCGTGCAGGTGGATGGGGAAGCCTGGATACAGCCACCTGGCATCATCAAGATCCAGCACAAGAACCGAGCCCAGATGCTGACAAGGGACAGGGTGAGCTTGGGGATGTGCAACCTATGCAGCAGGGCTGTGCTGGGGCACTGGGAAGTGTGACAGGATGAGAGGGGCCATCTTTGTCCTCCACAGGCCTTTGAAAGCACCCTCAAGTCCTGGGAGGACAAGCAGAAGGGGGAGAGCTACCGAGCAGCTGCCCGGCCACGGCTCAGCTCGCAGCAGTCCATGGAGTACCTGACAGAGGAGGAAAGCAGCCTGCTGCAGCAGGTCTCACGGGTTGCTGAGACCCTCATTGCCAGGTCAGGGTGGAGGAGGGACATGGGAAGCTTTGCTGTGGCTTCCCAGAGCTACGGGGGTAGCCTAGGGAAGCCCCCAGCAGCTCTAGCCCCTCTTGTCACAGAATCCATGAAGCAGCCAAGGCTCACAAAGCTGTAGAGCAGGAACTGGCACATGCTGTCAACACCAGCTCCCTGGCACTGAGTGAAGCCCTCTCCAACAAAGCTGCTGGCACATCAGAGGTGAGCTAGGGCTAGGGCACAAGGCAAGCTTCATCCAACCACCCAAGGGTCCTGCTGCTCAAGGAGTTACCCCTCCATGCCTCCAGTTTCTCAGCAGGAATGCAGCTGTGGAGGTAGTACTGAGCATCAAGGAGCTGTACACTGAGACCAGGGCATTCCTGGAAGGGAAGGCGGTAAGTGGGGGGCCACAGAGCACCCTGAGCCCTGCAACGGAGGCACCTATGCCCTCAGCTGGCACCTCTGAGGGTGGCAGCAGGGCTGGGGATGGTCCCTGTCCTGCACAGCTGGACTCACCTCAGGAGGAGGAGGCACTGCATGGCCCTCTGAGCATGCTGGGCCAGGAGCTGCAGAGGCTGCTGGACATTCACTGGCTGGGGCCCATTGCCCACCTGGCTGAGGAGGTGGGTGCCCAGGGACCCAGGGAGACACAGTACACTGGGCAGCCCCACAGGGGCTCTAGAACCCTTCTCAGCCTGGCTTCTCACAGGAAAGCACTGGCAGTGCCAAGGGCAGTTTCAAGCTTCGCCTCAACATCCCCAAGCCCAAGAAGGACAAGGACAAGGTCCAAAAGCAGAAGACCAACAGCACACTCCCAGGTAAAGTGAGCAGTGTGCCAGGCAGAGGAGGCAGCAGGCACAGAGCACACTGGTGGGGTCCCCCACATGCTGACCTATCCAGCAGCCTCCTGTCATTGGTACACTGTAGAAGGACCCTCTGGGGGGTGAAGAGGGCACGTCTTGGCTGCCTGGAGATGTCACTTTGTCACCAACAGACCCTTAGAGCTTAATTTTTCTGTTAATGGACACAGGGAGCCCCTCAGCCCTGTAACTCTGCTACCACCACTGCAAGGGGGAGAAGGGGGCTCTGGTACAGCTCAGCCCTTTGGGTAAGTCCCTGCCCCAGGGCTGGGTGTATTGTTGAGGGGGAGAAGCTCAGATGCTCTAAGCAAGCCAAGGAGAGGGGAAAAAAAAAAAAACCACCCCAAAAAACAAACCACCACACACCACCAAAAAAACCCCACAAACACAAAACTTTCCAGCCTGAGCCTTCTGCATCTCCTGGCCCTGCCAGAGCTGGTGGTTGTGGGGGGATGCTGGTTGCCTGCCCTGCTGTATCCCTGGGGACCCTGCCCACCTCTGATTTTCCTTTCTGCTAGCGGACAAGTGGGGCTCCGAGGAGGTGGCAGCTTGGCTGGAAGCGCTTGGTTTAGGGGAATACAAAGAGATTTTTGTCCGGCATGACATCCAGGGCTCTGAGTTGATCCTGCTGGAGAGGAGAGACCTGAAGGTACAACCCCCACCTTGTGCACCCTGAGAACCACCCCAGCCCTGGGGTGCACAGTGTCCTTCGTCCCTCCTCTCCCCATCCCTTGTGGAGGGGGAAAGGGGTGCAGACCCTGCACCTGGCCGCAGCAGGCTGAGCTTGCGCTGCATGCAGAAGGGGCTGGAAGGGAGAGGGTTGACCTTGGGCTTCCAGCTTGCAAAGCTCCATACACCTGCCCAAAGCAGGTTCAACAGCACCATACCCTCTCCTGCATCCAGGCACAAAGGAATACTTGCATGAGAACCAGGGGCTTCCCAGCAAGGACCATGCTCTGATATGTAGAGCATGGAAGGTTGGGCCTTGCTGTCTCATCCTCTGCTTTGCAGCTGCCCTGCCACAGAGCTGAGGGCTCAACTCCCCTCTCTCCTTCCTGCAGGACCTGGGGATCACCAAAGTGGGACACATGAAGAGAATCCTCCAGGCCATTAAAGAACTCAGCAACCCACCATAGACCAGCAGCAGGGCAGCACTCAGACCATGTGCTGGGTCCTGCCCCTAGGGACCAGGGGTCAGGCAGGAGAGCACCAGGTCCTCACTGCACCCCATCTGTTTGAATTCCCCTTGCTTGCCTTGCTTTGTCTGTTCATCCCCCAGTATCCCTGGAGCCACTGCTTCCTCCCAAGCCTGTGAGGCTGGAAACACTAAATCAGAGAGGTCTAACCCCAAAGCAATGTGGCATGACCCCCAGTCCAGCCCCTGGCATGGTCATCACTACAAGAGCCTGGGCTGCCATGCGTGTGCCCAGACTGGGGCCAAAGCAAAGATTCCCCCTTCCCCTTGTGGGTATTTAAGCTGTGTAAATATTTGGAGAAAAGAAACTCATTGCTGCTGCTTGTGTCGTGTCATTGCCTGGGGAAGTTAGGGGTGCAGGGAGGGTGCTGGGGACCTTGCCCCTTCCAGCCTTCACCTCTCAGCTTCCCGCTCTCAATCCTTCCTACTCATCATGCAGCAATCCCTGCCCCTCCCCAAACCCTCTGTCCCAACACAAAGGGAATCACAGCTCAGGGGCTCAGATCAATCTCTACCACCATCCCTACCCCTGTCCCAGCAGCTACCATCAGTACCTAAGACAAACAGCATTTTATTGACAGCTCAACATGACTTCTTTTTTCCCCCCGCCCCCTTCCCCTTCAGTTAAAATTGCGGTTTTTTTATGTACAGGGTGCTCCCCTGCCAGAGGGCACCTGGCTATTTACAGGCTATTTACAGAGACAGGGCTAGCAGCTCTTCAGTTTCTCCTCCAGTTTAAGCATGTCCATAGGGGGGATTTTGGCAACCTCAAAGAAAACCCTGGAAGAAACCACACGGGCTTAGAGCTTAGCCACAGCCTTGGCATCCATCCACCAGCACCCCTCCCAGTTCTGAAGCACCCAAGGGTGCAGTGCTGGTGGTGTCACCCTTGGTAGGGGGGCAGGAATGAGGCAGAGCCCCATGACACTCACCTGTGAGAGTACTTGGTGCGCACAGCCTTCAGCTTGTCGCGGGGCTGATATGTGAGCAGAAAGTTCAGCCTCTTCACCAGGGGATGCAGGTCCTGGGAGCAGTATCCACTGTAGTACTCCAGTGTAGGCGTCTGCACAGGGACATGGGGGTCCTCTCAGTAATTGTGCAGCCACCATCTTTCTTCTCCAGCACTCCAAATCTGAGCATAGCCCCAGAGCATCGCCCCTGCACACCAATCTATTCACTCCTGCACCTTGTGGTGCTTCAGACGGGAGGGAAGAGCAGCTTGGGCAGGTGCTTACCCAGCCACCAAGGTTCTTCATGGTGAGGGCTAGCAGCAGGCAGCTGGCAGCCAGCTTCGAGGGGCTCTCCCGGGCATAGTCGTACTCCTGCAGGGTCATCTCACAGAGGAAGCGGGCCAGGGTCAGCGTCTCCATGGAGGCACGGGCACACTGCAGCGAGGCAGGCAGGGAAGGGCTTAGTCCTTTGGGCAGCCCTGCTCTCCAACCAACCTTCTTGGGGACTGCAGTGCTGCCCCTGAGGCACAGGACACAGATCCCACACACCCAGCCTGCCACAGAGCAGCATCCCAACTCAACTCTCTTGGTAGAGGCTGAGCAAGCCCTCCCTGCCACCCATTGTGCATCCCTGGGTCCCCCATCACTACACCAGGGTGCCTGGGGTCACCTCAACAGCAGCCCAGCCTCCCGGCACACCCACCTTGGCAAAGCGTCGCAGGAAGCGGTAAGGGATGGGGATGTTGATGTCAAACTTGAGGGTGCTGAGGATATTCATCTCCATGGCAATGAGCTCTTCCCGCTTGTAGGCATCATCACAGATGTAGAGGAAGTCATCCACACACGGTGGGCACCGCTCCTGCCAGAGGCACAACAGCTCAGCACCCTAACAGGGCCTTATCCTGGCAACACCCAGGAAATCCTACCAGTTTGCAATGTGCCCTGTCAGACCCTGAAATGACTGTGACAACATCCAGGGGGTCAAACGTGCTGCCCCCACCCTTGGCTTTAACTCAGGTGTCCTGGTGGTCTCTGCAGAGCCAGGGGGAGTCATTTCTAGGGATACGAGAAGGCAGAATCCAGCCCCCATGACTGCATTCACAGCCCTTGAGATAGGAAGGGGTAACATGAGGACAGACATGCCACCTCAGCAGCTCTCAGGACAGTGGCCTGGCCCTGTAGGGACCTGGCCTTCTCCAGTAACCCATGGGGACCAGAGAGGTACAACCCCCTCTGACCCAGCAGCCCAAGACAACACACAGAATCATGGAATGGCAGGGGCTGGAAGTGACCTCCAAAGCTCACCCAGTCCAACTCCCCATCAGAGCAGGATTGCCTATACCAGATCACACAGGAACACATCCAAGGCAGGCTTTGAGTATCTCCAGAGGGGGAGACTCCACAGCCCCCTCAGTCAGCCTGTTTCAGTGTTCTGTCACCCTCACAGGGAAAAAAAAAAATCTTCCTCATGTTTACATGAAACTTCCTAGGCACAGGAGGATTCACCTCAAATTTGGAGGCGATGAGGATGGCAGTAGAGCCAATGAGCTGCAGCTTGTCCCTCATGCTCACCACCTCCACCAGGTAGTGGTCCACCAGCTTCACAGCCAGGTACAGCGTCTCATGGTTCAGCTCGAAGTTCTCCTGCAAGGATATGGGCAGGGAGGCAGGAAAGTGTGTCAAGTAGAAGCTAGCTTTCCTGGCCCCACCACAATTGCTCAGAGGCCAGAGGTGCCCACAGGGCCAGGCTCAGAGGGAGGAACGCAGGCTCAGCCCCAGGCTGGGGAGGGGAAAGCTCAGCTCTGCACTAGGGACACTTGCAGGAGTGTCTGCTGGCACACTGAGGTCCCACATGCCAAAGCCAGAGTGGGGGCTGCTCTGTGGAAGACCATGCCCCCCACACCTACATACCTGCACCTCCACCATCCAGTCCACCAGGATGGCACGCATGTCCCCGCTGATGTCTGGCTGCTTCTCCATGAAGTCAGGGAGTATGAATTTCTCCTGCCAAGGTACCAGCTGTCAAGGACTCTCACTGGAGACAATTGCCCTCAAACAAGTCTCTTCATGACCCATGCAGGCCCCCACCAGGTGCTCAGAGCCTCTAGGCAGCAGGTGGCCCTGCCCACATGGTCACTGCTTTCCCAGACAGGGCTGCCACCTCCATGCCAGACATCACCCACCTCTCTGCTCCGCATGTATTCGAAGATCTCCTTGGCATACTCAGCATTAGCATAGGGGTCACCCAACTGCTCCTTGTCTATGTCCTCCACTGATGGAACCTGGTGGGATGGAGGAGGCAGCAGTAAGTGGGATGCTCTGAACTCTGAAGGTGATGGTCACCCCTTCAGGGCAAGACTAGTGTACCTCTGCACCCCCTTCTCCATCTGCACCCATCATTTTGTAGCCCCCATCTCATTCTTTCCCATGGGAGATCTTTTGGAGATAGAAGGTCATAGGGTTTATCTTCCTCCCGAACTGGCCAGAGTACTCCCTCAGGTCCACAACATTGCCTGATGCCCCAGTGTCAGCACTAGGTGCCACCAATCAGCCCCATCAGGATGGGACTGGGGGCCAGGCTGCAGCCCAGGCAGCGTCCTTGCCCTCTCATCAGAAGGCTTTGATACCTTCACAGGTTCTGGTTTCTCTGGCACAGGATCCTCCTTGGGCTGTGCAGGAGCCTCTGTTGGGGGAGTTTTCTTCATTGATCTGTGCAAGACAAGAGTGCAAATCATTGCTGGGAGGAAGCCACTCCTTGTGGATGAAAGTGGTTCTTCAGAGTCCTTTGTTGCTTCAGGAAGGGGCTAAACCATCCCTAAAATATCCTCATGGAGACATTTAGAACCATTAGGTTGGAAAAAATCTTTAATATCAATGAGTCAAAAATTCCACCACTAAATCATGTTCCCAGGTGCCACATCTACACATCTTTTAAATACCTCCAGGAACAGTGACTTCACTACTTCCCTGGGCAGCCTCTTCTAGGGCTTGACAACCTAGTGAAGAAATTTTTCCTAATATCCAACCTAAGCCTCCCCTGGTGCAACTTGAGACTATTTCATCTACTGTGTGCCCTCCCTATCTGGTTGATAGCCTCCATTACCTAAAGGAAGCCCCCACCACTGCTTGTTCCTCCCCATGGGACAAGTTTGCAGGTGCTGGCCCTGCAGCATCCTCCCCAGTCTCTGTCCCCATCTTCCCAGCTACTCACTTTTTCAGGTTGATCTCATTGTTCTTGGCCACCCCCAGGGCAGCATGGCCCCTCTGGACCTTCTGTGGTGCCACTTTCACAGCCTCTTTCTTTCCTGCCACCACCTGGTTCTTGTGAGCCTGTTTGGGTCAGAAAGGAGTATATAGAGGGGTGCACAGAACTCTCCTCCTGCTGACAATGCATGAGACACCCCTAGTCCTACATGCTGGAGATGATACCCAGCCCCATTGCCAAGGTGAGGGGCTCACAGGAGGCACCCAAGTGACCACCCACACAGAAGAACTCACATTGGTGATGTCCCCAAATGCAGACCTCTTCTTGGGCCCACCCTGTGGTGAGGATGGTGATCTCTTGGCTTGACAACTCTCCTCCTGTAATAGAGACAATTAGAAAGATGAGGAGCCAACTTTCCCACAGAAAGCCCCCACATCCCTTGCCCAACTCAGAGCTTACCTTCTCAGGGTTGACATTCTCTGTGGCAGGGCCCACCTTGCCAGCTCGGGGCTGCCTGGTGCTCAGCATCTTGGCATTGCGTGGCAACGGCATCCTGTCCCTTGGTATCTACCAGAAAGCTGGGAGTAGAGAGGGCTTGATGTGGGCAGCTCCCTGCTCCAGGGACACACTCAGGGTCTGGGGACGGAGCCATGGGACACTTGTCCCTCCTCAGCTAGAGTGGGGGCTTGTGTGTGTGCAATGCAGCAGGGACAGGACCCAGCCCCCTCCATGAGCATGGCAAGTGGAGGGCGCCCTGAGGCAATGCCAGGGAGGGTGCAGGTCTAGCTAGGGGCTCAGGGAAGGGCTGGCATGCTCCTCCCAGGGAAAGGGGGGGCATGGAGTCCCACAGCCCCCAGCAAGAGCACCCTGTTGGGAGCAGGGAGGTGGATGGGACAGTTCCCAGATTTCTGTACGCCACAAAAGAACGTAAGGGCTCTCATTCCCCTGTCCTGCACAACACTAGGAGGAAAGTAGGGTCAGGGGTACCTCCACATCCCAGGGGAGAAGGAGCCCCCGAGACAGTGGCCTCCATGCTTGGGCTCCTCCGGAGCAGGCACATAGCATGGAAAATCGAGCCTAAGGAGAGGACAACCAGGGGAGGAAGGGGCCAAGACTTCAGGGAGCCCCCATTCAGAATCCATTCCTCTGCACCCCTAGGAGCCCCGATAGTCTCATTCTCCCAGCCCAGGATGCTTCGAGGACCCAGAGCTCGTTAAGAATCCCCCGGCTCTACCCCCACACACACCCTCGTATCCCCGGTGGCCGCACTCCCCTAGTCCGGGGTCCCTCGAAGACACCCCAGCCCCAAGCACACTTACCCACGCCACCGCCCCGCAGCCGGCTCCGGCGCTTTTGAAAGTAGCAGCTCGGCAGCGGCCGGCCAGCACTGGCCGACCGTTGTCCAATAAGAGCGCGGGGGAGAGCCAGACGATGGCCAATCGGCGAGCGGGCAGGGATGCGGTTGGTAAGGGGCAGGGCGGCAGGATTTAAAATTCAGCCCCGGCGACCAATGGAAGAGCGAGCTTGCGCCGGGGGCGGGGCTGGCCTGCTGGCCGCTGCGACCAGTGATTGGTGGGCCGGGCTGCCGTTTAACTCCAGCTCGCTAGGGCTGGTGGGAAGTTGTTATGGCGCCGGCGGGTTGGATTCGTTGCAGGTGGAAGAGCAGTCTTCTCCTTCAGCAGCTCCTGCCGTGTTCTGGCGGGACCTAGAGCTCCAGGGGAGCAGCCACGGCTCTTCTGCCCGCCCAGGGGGCCGGAGCTGGACAGGTTTCTGGGTCCGGCTGCCCCACAGGGTCCGCTACCCCTGCTTGCTGCTCGCTTCCTCTGCCCGCTCCTTCTGCCATCGGCACCGGGGCATGCCCCTTCTCTGGGCTGGGGGGCTCTGGTTTGAAGAGCAGGGTGTGCCCTGGGCTAGCCATGCAGTTCCAGTGAGAACACAGTCGGAGGTGTCATCAGAGGTGGTTTTAGCAGGATGTAGAAGTGCGATCTGCCCAAGTCGGATGGCCAGGCTCAAGCTGTGACCACCGTGCCATCGTTTGGGCAGGGATTCAAAAGTACCAAGGCAGAGTGAAATACACCCAAGACAAAATCCAAGTTAACAAGGCACAAAACAGGGTTACGCCTCATGTCGGGTCTGCCACTGGTGAAAGGTTCCAGCTCAAGGGCAGGTCAATGCCTGCAGCCACACTGCCGAGCAGGGAGAGCTTGAAGAACAGCTCAGGCTGCCCTAATCATGGAATAAAGTGTTGGCTCATAGTCAAATCACGTGTGATGAGGAGTAGGCATGAGACTCCTTGTGCCCACGACTTACTTTGTTCCTTGATAAATGAGTTTTGGAAAAGCCATGCACTATTCATGTTGTTAAGGATAAATGTTTGTC
>WBNM01003824.1:46000-75956 GCA_013399055.1 Ramphastos sulfuratus | reverse complement strand
GGAGTCGACATCCCTGGAGGTGTTTAAGGAAATATTGGATGCGGTAGTTAGTGACATGGTCTAGTCAGTGTGGTGGTGTTAGGTCATAGGCTGGGCTTGATGATCTCAGGCTCTATTCCAGCTTCAATAATTCTGTGATTCAGAG
The DNA here is from genome assembly GCA_013399055.1 of Ramphastos sulfuratus. Lineage (NCBI taxonomy): Eukaryota > Metazoa > Chordata > Aves > Piciformes > Ramphastidae > Ramphastos > Ramphastos sulfuratus. Next base: position 75,811 of record WBNM01003824.1, on the reverse strand, counting down.
GGTGCTTCATGAAGAGGGAGTAGTTTTATAGTGACATGTACAGGAGTATTGGGCTGTTTTCTAGTTCTATGCCACAAATGTTTTTGCTTTTTAATTTTTCTGGACTTATTATTTTTAGCAAGTTATGCTTGGCCTCTTGCCACCCATTGTGCGAGTGGAATTCTACAGCTCTTACTGTAAATGTCAGTTTACTTAGACCTCTTTAGCTGATTCTAAGTACAGTGTCCAGATCTCTCCTGCTGTATCTTAACAGCTGCAGTGTACGCTTGGGTTAGGTTTAACATTTCTTTTACATCCTTCTCTTTTACCCCTCTCCCCTGAAAACCAAACAAGCCTCTTAACTTATAATGAGTACTCTGATGTGCTTATTGAAGAAAGAAGCTTTTGAAGCTGCTCAGTGTATTTTCACATCACCATTTCCCTTTGTTTCGGAAATCAAGATTTATGGAAAAAATTGCTGTTTTGACAATCTTGGTGATTGATCCAATATCTGTAGAAGAAAACCAACCTTAAGAGAGAGATATCAAACTTCTCTGTGCAACTCTGCTAAATGTGTCTTAAGCCTGGCCTTGAGAGCTCTGCTTCCAAGGATGCTGGAGAAACTGCTACAGTTCTGCTTTCATATGTGTTGAATTCTGTGTTGAGGCTGCTCAAAAAGGTTGTAAATAATATTCCTTGCGAAAGAGGATAATCAAGAACATCTTCCTTCTAATGTTAATCTGATGGCTGCAGGACTAATCAACTTAAAGCAGTTGAGAATCAAGGAGCTTTACTTTCTTATTGTCCACCTGTACATTTAATCATCAGGATGAGGAAAGACTGGGTATTTTGAACAGCTTGGTTTGTTTGGAATTTTCTCAAAACTGCTTTGCTAGTATGCACTGCATGTGCATTATTATTTTGTCTTTACTGAAAAATTAAATACTTGGATTGATAAGACCCCAAAACTTTATTTTTTATTATTATCAAAGCATGACATTTTTTTTCCTTGATGTGAATACATTTAGATTATTTTGCTTGTGTTTATCTCAAGTAGTTTTAGTGGGAATGCTACATAGTCTCTCTGGGTTTGAGGTTGGGGCTATTGTAGTGGTAGACATTATCTTAAATAATTTAAAGAAAGCATTTGTCTACTTTTCCCTCATTTTTGGAGACACACCAGTAATGTATGCAAACAACAGTCACAGTTTTACTTACCTTGAAACAGGTAAGCAAGATGATGGAAGCTGAGATACTGGTAATAGCTTTCCTGAAAGAGATGTATCTGATGGTTCTGCATGTTTCTTCTCTGCCCATATATTTATTTGTGTAAAGGAAACTTTAGGGCAGGAACTCAAGCCAGAATTAGGTTGAGGTAAAAGGAAAGGAAATGATTCAAGCTAGTAACTCTTACTCAGTTGAAGTTGGGTAGAAGTTCATTTGGCAACTCCTGTGATTTGAGATTGTGGGGGCACCACTTGAAGAGTCCTGAAAGGTTGCAAATTACAGAAATGTCTGAAATTTTAGCCAGATTACACTGAGTCACTGATCTGAGAACAGAAGTGTGATTTCTTACCTTCATTGTGTGTATGCACCTATGCTTGGGAACCCTTCCCCAGCTGATGGTGTAGCAGAGGAAACTTTAGGAGTTTATAGAAGGTTTAAGAGTCAAAGCTCTGGTTAGCAGCTCAGCTGTAAAGTCAAGAAGGCTGTTAAAATGGCAGAAACCACCATTGCTTTGAGTGAGACTACCTCTCTACATTTCCTTTTGTATATTTGTGTTGTTTTGAAGGTAGTGAGGCTGTCTTTAAGCTGTTAGTGAGTTGACTTCTTGACCCACAGTTTTAATTTCAGTTTCTAAGGTTTAGCAAAAACATTTGTTTGCTTTTTTATTTACCTTGTAGTAAATGCTTCCTACAGAGGACTGAATCAGTGCTTAATGTTCTGATGAATCACAGTGCATTTCGTCGGGTATTTCAGTTGTAAGCTCTCTGAATGCTGAAACAATCTCCTTAAACTGTATTATTGTAGTGCATAGTAGACAGGTCTTAGTGCTTGGCTGAGGCTTTAAAAGAGACTGTGATAGTGCAGGGTTTTCATTGTACAGTTAACAGCAGTTCCATGTTTTATAATCTTTGGGGGAACAGACTTTTGAATCTGAAGATACTTTTACTATTTTAAGTTGCTGCACTTGTGGTATATGCAAGTGCATGCATGTACATGCATATAGTATGAGACGGGAGAAGGGCCACTGAAGTGAAGATTAGCTTTATGTGAATATCTCTATCACTCCTTCATATTCCTAATTGTGAAGCAAGTAACTGCTTAGAGGAGGGAGTTCTGACCAAATAAGCAAAGAATTAAAATCACAAAGTCTCCAAGTCCAAGAACCTGACCCCTTCAAAAACTAAGACATACAAGAGCTATGTGGCTGAATTCTCCAAGATTACTGATCTACTTTCTTCTGATGTAATGTTTGTCATATGAGAATTCAAAAGGCTTTGCACTGGCTATGGTTCATGGCTCACATTTTATTCAGAGAAACAGCATTATGTCTGGTACTAAAACATCTGTATGTTGCACTGTGGGGTGGGTAAAGTAGCATCTTTTAGATGACACTATTTAGTTGTTATAACACAAATTATTACTGGTGATTTTTGAAAGCACTGATTGGAAGATGCGGGGCACTTCCTGAAAAGTAAGTACGTACTTGGAGTTGAAAACAGGAAAGAAAAAAAATGTTACTGCTCCACCACCTTTTGATTTGACGACTGGAAAAGAGATAGTCAATGTTTTAATGAACAGCAAGTAAGTTCTTGAAAATAAATTCTCTAAGACTTCTTATTTTCAAAGAATGCTTGTTTTATTGTGTATTTTCAAGTAGAATATTTTCACTGACTTCTTTTATGCTTTCATAGTCACTGATAATTTTATGGACAGGAAGAATGTAAATTTCAAATCAGTTTTGTGCATTAGTTATGATAAAAGTGTTTTCTCTGACAACAGAAGGGCATATCCAGCAGTAAGTATCATAATGAATTTTGAGTGGAAAGTTCAGAGTTGAGAGTGAGGGGGGTTGTGGGTTTGGTTTTTTTATTTTGGGTTTTGTTTTTTTTTTTCCCCCTAGTTGAATGGATATATGACAAAAGGAGCTTTTAATAAGGAGACTATTTCTGGGGGAAGAGAGAGGTTAAAGCAAGCCAGACCCATTTCTTAAACTTTGGAGGTTTAGACCTAAGAGGAGAATGAATCAACTGTCCAGAGTGGATAGGCCTTGGATTTTCTGTTTTTTGTTGATTGAAACCTCCTCTGTGATATATAACCGGGGTGCATGAGGACAAACTTGTTCCATGAGCAAAACAAAACTCAGTGAACCGTGTACCATGCACTAAAATGTAGGTATATTTCTCCTGGGGAGGCAAGTCCCAAAAGGGTTAAGATGTTCCTTACAGCATGGAGAGTACCACTCTAGTTCCTGCTGTAGTACAGGTAACTGCAACATATGAGGTATCTTTGTATTTACAGGCAATGAGCACCGTGGAAAGTACAGTCACATCTGAAGCTGTGCAGCCGTGTGTATGTTTTGTGGGTGTGGATCTGGGCTGCAATAAACTCCTTAAGTTACATTGCTTAGATTAAAAAGCAAAATACTATCTGTACTGTGACAATAGCTGAGTACATGTATAATATATAGATCCCTTTTTAAAATATGGGAGGGCTAAGACCTCACATTCCAGAGGAGATTAAGTGTAAAACATCAGTGAAAGCCATCTGTAATCAGATTCTCTGCACAGTTTTTCTTTTAGTGCTTTTGATCTCAGATGAAGCCAATGAGTGATGTGAAAGTTGCCTTAGCAGAGCATGAAACTTCCTAACTTCATGCATTTGGCACATGTTCAAATGGCTCTGTGTGGGGTCAGTTGTACTTTAACCTTGAGCTTTAGGTATGCTCCTAGAGAGCCCAAGCACTTTTATTTGTCCTTTTCTTTCCTCAGTTAATATAGTCTGTCTTCAAAGTAAAAATATTTAACAGAATGACTTTTTTAGTTTTCCACAAAGTCATGATCCAGATAACTTTTTTTTTTAACCAGTTTCAAATTCAAACTGCTGTGTTAAACCATTCCAGTTTGGAAGCTGGCCAAAATTAGCTGAGGCATTTCTTATCTAGCCTAGTCATTCTGCAAGCATTCCCTTTAAAGCTCTCCTTGAGTCCAAAGAAATGAACTGGTCAAGTCTTGCTCAACTTCACCTAACATCTTGACAAACTGAATTTAATAGAAATGTGCCCTACCATTAGATACTTCGGTAGTGATCTTATTTTGCTGTTGCTAGGTTTAAAAAAAAAAAAAAAAAAAAAAAAGCATAAAAATATTATCCAAGTAAAATGTTAGGTATTTGTGGTTATTTCCTACTGTGGGACAGAGCTTGATACTATCTTCTGTAGCAGTATTGTTTTGCTCATCTGTCTTGTGCAATCTTGGAACTTCCTTTAAAAAAAAAACAACAAAACAAAACCAAACAAACAAAAAACCAAAACCCTTAAACCAAAAAGCTTTTCATTACTGGTGGCAGTTTCCAAGAATCTAAAAGGAAAGTTGTTAAATGTCAACATGTTTAGACATTACCCTGAAATAATTCCTTAGTACTCTCAAATGTTGTCCATTTTAAAGAGCAATGTCTGGTCTTCTCAGTCACAGAACTACTGCTGAAAAATCAGCTGAGGTATATTGGGTTATTTTGCTTTCTTTCCTTCTCAGTTCCTAAGTTGAGTTTCTTTTCTGTTTGGCATGCTACTTAAGTAAAATTGCTGTACAGTGAGATTAATATTTTGTTAATGTGTTCTCAAGCTACAAAAAATGTTAGCTGATTTTTTTGTTCTACTCTACAAAGCTCCTTAAAACTCTCTTTTGTATTTACATGCCATGAACAGAACAGAGTTTGAAGGTTGGAGGATGGTTCTCTAATTCTTCTCTTCCAATTTATCAGTTCATTTAGCTTCCAGAATGTGATCATTTGCAAACAATGTACAGTCTAATACAAACGACTATAAATTTGTCAACCATGAAACAGCAGGGAGAACTCAAATTTTATACATGTAACTTTTTTTCCCCCAGAGACAAACTTCATATTTGAGAGGCTTAGACAAATCTGTAAATGTTTCAACCCTACTAATATCACAGTACTGTAAATATTTCAGTGCAATTTATGCTTGAGATAATGATATAAAGATAATATTCACAGAATTGCCTAGACAAAAAGACCTTCATCAAGGCCAGTTATTAGCCTAACACTGACAAGTCCTTGTCTAAACTACATCTCTAAGCACTACATCTACATGACTCCTAAATACCTCCAGGGATGGGGACTCCACCACTGTCCTGAGCAATGCCTGATAACCCTTTCAGTAAAGAAAGTCTTCCTAATGTCCAGTCTGAATTTCCCTTGGCACAGCTTGAGGCCATTTCTTCTTGTTCTCTAACTTGTTACTTGGTTGAACAGACAACAGGTAGTTGTAGAGTGGTAAGTGGTACTTGTAGACTAAGGTTGATCACAGAATCAGAGAGTATCAAGGGCTGGAAGGGACCTTGAAATATCATCTAGTCCAACCCCCTGCCACAGTAGGATCACTTATACCAGATCACACTGGATATCATCCAGGCAGGTCTTGACTATCTCCAGAGAGGGAGACTCCACAACACCCCTGGGCAGCCTGTTCCAGTGTTCTGTCACCCTCATAGTGAAGAAAGTTTTCCTCCTGTTTATGTGGAACATCCTGTGCCTCGACTTCCTCTTATTGCACTGTCATTGGGTGTCGCAGACAAAAGGCTGGTTGCATCCTCTTGGTACTCACCGTTTATATATTTATAAACATGAATGAGCTCACCCCTCAGTCTTCTCTCTCCTCGATGAAAGGCTGGCTGTTGGGGTTGTAGAGTCAAAGTTTTTCCACCGTGTTATCAGAAAATTATGACATGTTATGAAGTGCAGTTGCCTTAAAGGTGCTTTTTAAATGTATCGTTCAACATGCAGAAAATATCTGCAATATTGAATTGGATGAAAATATGACTTTTCATAGTATTGTTCTTTTGTGCAGGATTTGAGTATGTGCTGGTAAATCTTACAGGTTTTTTTTTTAATCAGCTAATGAGCTGCTCTGCATAACTTGTAATCTGATGGTGGAAGGCTCATTTTCTAGATGAGCATAAATTCTTTCTGGCCTTGTGCTGCTTACATTTAAAATTCTCTTGATAAGCAGAGCAACTGTTGTGATCCTTTTGCATATGTATAATTAACAAGATGCTTATATTACCTCCTAATCTAGATTATCATCCTGGGGGGGGGGGGGGGGAAAAAAAAGGTTTCTTTCACAAAGGGAAGAATGAAAGAATTGTAATGTAATACCAGCACAGAGGCATAGCATTACCAATTAATAACACAGTCAGGAGAAAGAGGCTTACGTTCCTTATCATAAGACCATTTTAAAAAATTGCACAATTTGTAAAACTCTGCCAATTTTCCCTTCTTTGTGTTTGACAGGCTCTCTAAGAATCCTGAAAATGCATGTTTGGTTTACTGTGAAGTAAGCAACATTCTTGAATTTTGAACTCTTAGTTTCTCATTTATGGGAAATGTTTTTGAATTATTTTTTTACAGCTTAAAGCTACTTTAGTGAGTAAATCATAGCATTATTTAGTATACTAACTTAGCAATTTATTTGCTTTTGTGTGCTAAGCTCTTAGAAAATTGATACTGAGATAGCCAGCTATAGTTCTCATGTCAGATGATATTACTAGCTCTGTGGCAGCAGACTGTCTGGTCCTGTATCTTTTAGAAGATCACTTGTAGAGAAGCTTGTGTGTGTGTAATAAGAGTTTATGCTAGCTGTATTACTCTAGAGGTTTGTTTACAGTGAAGTAATGGATGGGGGAAACTAGTAGCCTTTAATGCAATCCACACTGGTGGCTATGCCAGTTAGGACTGAGAGGGTGAGCTTCTGAAGCAGAACAAATACTCTGTGTAAACTTACTGTTTTTATTCTAAGCAAGTTGCTATACATCTGTATATTGAACCCCAAAAGTGCTTCAGTCATTTTGTTAATAACAAAACTATTCAACTTAGAAGATTTTAAGTTTTTTGACTCACTGATAAATAGAAGATATGATACTCCCAATATGATATGAAGTACAACAGTATTCCAGAAATAGTATATAGATATTTATCTGGATTATAGCCTTTAAACATCATGGAAGCACCTCCATACAGAAAACGTACTAAAATACAAAGAATAAACCAGTGAAGAATACAAAGGGTTTGTACTAAAAAGGTAGTGCTTCAGAAAGTTACGAAACAGTCTTGAAATGCAGGTAATAACTATAGGAGCTTATCTTGTAAAGGAGGAAGGAGGGAGAGATTGATATTTGTAATGAGAAAACTGCGAACAGAAGATGAAACTGAACTTGTGGTTTGGATAGCCACATGGAAAATGCAGTGAGATTTTGTTTGTAAACTTAAACAAAGTGATGGCTGGACCTGTGGCTGGTAACTGTTACGGATCTGTTATAGCTCTAAAATCCTGTATATAGTAAAGTAGTCTCTCTAGCTTCATCAAACTAGCAAATATTTCAGAGTAAGAAAATTTCTGCTTTTTCTGTACAGAAAATTTTAACAAGTAGGTTAAAAAATTAAAAATGGAAGAGTTTCTGTCTAGTCGATACACCATTCTTGCTTTAACTGGTAATGTTTGTGTACTTCAGAGAGAGCTTCATGAAATGTTTTGTTTCATGGTTATTTCCTACAGCTCAGAAAATGTGAACACGGCAGGAGTCTCTGCAGCTTTCCTCAAATAACAAAATGGGAGTTTTAGATGTTTTATTGCACAGTTATCTAACTTCCTGCAGTTCAGGCTTACTCATGCTTTGGAAACCCCCTGATAGAAAAAGCCATATTTCTTTCCTCTGTTTAGCAGCTCAAGAGGTATCAACCACAGCCCACATTGGCATAATATTGTGGCTTCTAATTTGTGCTATGTGGTACAGACCCAGACCAACTTAACTACTGCTAGCTCAACTCTGCCTTCCTGCATCTTAGAAAGTACGAATGTACTTTCAGTTCAGTAGAAATGAACGCTTATTTTTCAGCTTACTGGGAGAAAGCTGAAAGTTTTGAGATGTACTTGCAAAAAGTACATTCTCATCTGTAGAGAAGAACAAAACCCAAGAACACTGGTGCAACCTTTTCCCAAATTCACATTGCTGCATGTCATTCCGGTGTGTCTTGTAAAGCTTTTCTCCCAACAAAGTGCCTTTGAAGGTACTGACCTGTGTTTTTGAAACATTAGATGTACCTAAGCAGGAAAAACTAAATTGTCTGAACTCACACTTCTCGTAGTCCTTGGCTATTCTTGAGATAAACTGTCAACAACACAGGAAAGGATAGCTGTCAAGTGGAAAAAAAAAAAAAATTACTTATTTAGGAAAAGGCTTGGAAATACGTCCTTATTTTTAACAGCCTTTAACACTGAGGTGTAGTAATAATATACTATTTTAATGTTAAAAATAAAAGCAAAAGCTCCAAATCTACTAAATTGGAACAGAACGAAATGGGTTTGTTGGGTTTTTTGGGTTGTTTTTTTTTTAATCTGTTAAAAGGAAAATTGCAGTTCTTAGCAAAAATAGCAAGGACCGAAATGTCAGATATTTCAAAAACACATTAACTGGTTTTCAGATTCATAGCTAAGCCAAACAAAATACACTTGATAGTAATTAAGTGCTCGAAATGTTTACCAGGGAAGTTTCTGGATACCTAAATTGATACTTAGAGAAGTATCCCAACATGACCATCTGAACAGAGAAACACTCTGAATTCTTCCCTGTTCGCTCAAAGAGTAGAGTCAGGATTATAGCAGCAAAGTGAGTTCATGAACCACAAGCTTAGGGTGAACTGTTTCTTCCCTCCCCACCCCTTTCTCTTTTTCCATCCATTTTCTGAGTTGAGCATTACAGATTACACTCCTTTTAAAATCCAGCCAAAGAAGGCAGCAGCAAAAGTGGTGCTTGCTCGTCTTTTGTGTTCTGTACAAATGGGATGCACGTCCAGAAAATAGGAGACATTTTCTTCCTCCGAGGCAGTTTGAACTTATACCTCCTATGACTGGGAGGCTGCCCTGACTAGCCAGGCTGGATGCTGGAATGTTAAGGTGTTCCTCAGCTACAGTGTGGAAGCAGTCCTGGACTGGTGATAGGGCTGGGGTGAGAGTACAAAAGGAATATTTTTTTTCCTTAGTTTCTTTTTTTGCAGACCATAACTAGAATGGCTTTTGCAAGAGAGGTGAGTGGGTAGTCTTAAGTATAGATGTCAGCTCCCTGTATGTATGTCTATAACGAGGACCATAAGCTGCATAAACGCATCTGGAGGCAGAGGGAGAAAGCTGCAGATACTCTTCTCTGAATATGCCACATCTGTCAGATTTATTATTAGAATTCATATCTCTGCAGTTTTTATATTAAATATAATATATTTATATTTTATATTTATATTTCATTGTCATAACTGAGTTTGATGCAACTAATGTAATGTTGATCATAGTCTTAGATGCAGAACAGAAACCTCACCAGATATTACAATTCCCTGGATCTTAAAATGCTGATTAATGTATAGAAATCTGGTCAGCCTTTGTCCCCAAATCAAACGATGCAGAAACATGTTACTGATTTCCTTTGGAAAGCCAGGAGGCTTTCCAGTCGCAAAAATAGTTTTGCAGTATATAGCTGTCATAATGTAATATTTGAGCATCATTCAGAAGACTAGATTGTTTTTCGCTGTTTGCAGTGATGATAGATGCTTTCATTGAACTTTGCATATTGGCAACTCCAGTAATGTTTTGTGACCTAATGATCTTTGCAGGATGAGTTTTAAGATTTACTTTGAAATTTCAATCTCCAAGTTGGTGTTTACAAAAGTACTGCTCCTTTGTGATTGAATTTCAGCCTAGATATGTAGATCTTATGCATAAAACAAAATTCATTGTTTTTATCCAGGGGATCCTTCACTGGTTTTAGAATTAGGTCTCTACTCAATATGCTTTTAGGGGAAGGCTGATTGTGGTGACAGGCTTGGGAATGAAAGACAAGTTTTGAGTATAAGTATTGTCTATAGTGGGCAGTCCCCAAAAAACGGTGTTACTTTCTGCTGAAGATGATCACAAGAATATGTGTGTGGGAAATGGTCAAGGCTATCAAACAGTGGTTTAAAATACTGCTTTGCTTCCAGCTCGTAAATACTTCAATGCTAGGCTTTTAAGACTTGTCTTTTCACAAAGGTAAACATCTGTTTCATGGTGTTCCTAAAAAGATACGGACAGTGTCTCGTGGGTTCTGCAAAATACTGTTTCCTTAGCCATGTGAAAGACTCATTTTAGAACAGCACTACAGGCAGTCTTTACTGGTCTGTCAGTTACCAAGATGTGTAAGTTCATAATCTTCTGTGCAGTGTGATATTTAGAACAGTCAGCCTCCTGGCAATGCTGACATCCTAAACAGGTGTGCAAAGACAGGATTTTTTTGCTAGTGAATTGCACACTGCTGGCATACACACTCCAGAGAAGTGGTCATGTTCACCAGCACAGGCAGCAGTGGGAGACAATAGCTGTATGTATGATGACGTGCACATATAGTGGTCCCACCACCGATATAGGCACATAGAAGTATAATTACAAGTTTTCTTCTGTTGTACAGTAATTATTGTGCATTCTTCCCTGAAATTCCACTCATACTTGCTCAAGTTCTGAGCAGTGGAGCTGTGACTTGTGCTGCATGTACAGGATGTGTCTTCTAGTAAGTGCATCTGCACATATGATAGATACTTTCGCCAAACAGAAACACAGTAGTTTTGTCATAATTAAATATATACCTTGATTAGGAAAAGCAGCTAAATGCATGTGTAATGTGTTGCTATTTTTTAAAACTTTTTAAAAAGTCTTTGAAGTAATGTGCCTGCTCTGATAGTTAATTGTGTCAGCAACATATTGTACAATGAAGGTTTTGAAAACGAGGTATGAATGAAAGCCAATTTGGAAAATGTGTGTTTAGAGTAGTCCATTTTGAGCATGAGAATTCCCACAGTTTACTGCTAAATTCATGCAGCTTTTTGAAGCTCCTATTTGTATGTTTTATGTAAATTTCCATATATTAAACCATGGTGATTTTAATGCATTAGTTGCTAATTCACAGCACAATCCTATAAGTTCTTAAGAAAAAAAATAACCTTCGTTTATGTGAGTATGAATTAAGTGACTCAGTGTAATTATCTTATTGGTTAATTATCTCTCATTAATCCAAGGAAGAATTGGACCTCCAAAGCGGAGAAAAGGTGGCAAGATACTTAAAGAGATGCCAAAAATACTTGTGTATCTAATTCCTATGGTAAATTTTTTATGAGGAAAGAATTTCTCCTGGTGTTCAGTAATGACATTAAGAGAGAGAGTTTTAAGAAATGGGATGCAAAATTAATAACCTGAAATTATGAACACCTAGGTTGCTTTATAAAAAGTGAAACTCTGCTAGTTGGTGGTGTTTTTGTTCTTTCAGAAATCTGAAATATATGGTAACAGAGTACTGATGGTTTGGGGGAAAAGGGCAAGATACCATAATGCAAATGGTGCCTGGAGCTATAAATTGTCCCTCTCCACAGAACCACCACAAAACCGGATTTTGCTTTTTTTGAGTTCCTTACTCAGATTTAGGATGTTGGTGTTTCATCCTAGCTACAGAAAAGTTTTGTGCCACGCTCAAATGAGTATGTGCCCTAGAAGGATAGATGGATACTATTTCATACTGTCAATAAATACTTAAGGACGTTGTAAGCTTTTTAATTGATGTGCTTATGTTACTATGGTAACATGAGACGTTTACACTGATTGTATTAGCAGTCTGTCTCATCAGGAGTGGCCCTCTGATGTCTGACAATACTAGTCAGCTCGGGTACTACAAGCTGCCAAGGTGCAACAGCTTGGGCAGAAAGTGCCATGCAGTCTTTTCTGCAACTTGCTTTGTGGAGTGAACCTTGATTGATAATTTTAGAAGCAATTGTGTTGTGGTTCCTGCCTTAGAAAAAATATATTTAATTCTGTCTTTAGTGTTTGCTTTCTTCATCTTTTCATGTTTGAATTGTAGGTAAAGGTGCAGTGGAGGAAGCTCTTCCTTTACTGGGACCACAAATAAACAAGAACAGAGGAGAAACTAGGGGCAAGGTTACCCAGACCTTTACTGTTTCTGTAATAATAGGCGTTTTGGTTCTCTTGAGGGTCATCCCATTAGCTTCTGAGCTTTCATTGCTTTAAGAAAGGAGAATCAAAATTGCATCTACAGAGTGTGCAGCAGAACCAGCTTTGGCAGAGTGGCAGCAGGTATCTATGTGATTTACTATGAAGTACTGAATACTTACAGTAAATAGTGGTGTATAAATTGCATAATAATGAATTAAGATAACTTTAGGGTTGGCTGCCTGGGGTGAGGAAGGAAGGAACAAATGTGAGTTGTTTAACTTGGTTTTAGTTATTGGAATTGTTGAGGAAGATTAGCAAAGGAAAACTTCAGTCTTTTTGGGTGCTGTGCAGGCACAAATACTAGTTCTGAAAGTTAATGCATAAAATGAAATTTGTTGTCAGATTTTTAAACACTCAGATTTTAAGAGGAGTCTGACCCTTTTTTCTGAAGTTTTTGGTTTTGTTGTTTCCTTTGGAAAGAAAGTTAAGAGGAGGTAAAGCAATGAACAAATAAGGCATGTTTTAAAATTCAGCCACCTTAGTGAGACAACTTCTTTAAAGCTGAGTAACTCTGCATGATTGAACACTTATTGGAGAAATGCTGTCAATTATTATGAGACCAGGTCATTCTCTTCTCATTTATGATTGTCTGCTAGATTGTTGCTTAGACAAGTAATGTTAATGTTCTGCTCCCTCCACTGTGTATCAGTGGGTTCCTAAATTAATACCTCAGTGGTAACTATTAAAAATACTTCTACTTTTGTGATAAAATTTTCAGGAGCTGATAAGAATATTCTTTCCAGGGTTATTGAGGAATGTTATTCTTTCTCATTGTCTGGAAAATGAGCATCTGTGCTACAACAAAATGAAAGGTCCCAAAGAGCAGGCATGACTGTAGCCCAACAAGGATCTGAGCTTGTCGAGATAAGTATTCTGTTAAAAGTGGGCTGTTTGAAAGAATGTATGTAAAATGGAAACCTAATACCATTTGTAAAATTGCTTTTGTTTTTGGCAGACCCATGACAGTGCTTTTTGAAACTAACAATCTAGGAAGCAGACTTCTTTGATTCCTGGGTCTTAATCAGTGCTGGCTATATCTAGAAGTTGCTTTTTTCTTGAAACTACAGCAGTCTGTAGACACAGGCCTAGATGCAACTTAAATTTTATGTAAAAGGTGACTTTTAAAGTGACTGACTGAATAAAATAGCTGACATTTATTTTCAATAAGCATTCTATTGCTGTCATCTAGATCTTACAATACCTTCATTTTAGGCGTGTCAAGGAAAGTTCTCCACAAACTAAGTTGATGAAACCAGGCATTTCCTGGTGTAATTAATGCACAACAACATCTATGTGTTCATTCAGACATACTCCATTTTATGTTATTTTTTTGTTTGATTTGTCAGTAAATCCTATTTTTCCCTTAGCTGTGCTGTGGTTTTATGGGCTGTTGGATTGCATTCATTATGCTGGTGTCAAGGGCACTTTGGCAAGCTGTGAGATTATTTTCCTGGGATGGACAGGAAGGCAGAAAGATAAGCTAACCTTGTTGGAAGTGAATGGGTAGTTTCCAAGTAAAAAGCCTTGAACTTTATGATTGTAAAGATTATTTTGTCAGGTTGTATTTTTTTTCATCTTGGGAGTCTGTTCCTGTTATCAGTTTGAAAAGATAAAACAGGAGTTGTTTCTATGCATAATCTTTTTAACCATTCTTATCATTGTTCATAGTAGCTGAAAGTACAAAAATGTAGATCTATAAAAAATACTTCATTAACTACACAGATTACATTTATAAACAGCCTATACATATATAATCATTCATAAGTAAACTTACACAAGTAAATAAAGATAAGCTAACCCTTTCAGACTTCGGGTACAAGGTTTACTAGAATAAGTAAATTGCATATATGGAGAGAAGTTCTCTTTTTGGCCTTCTGGCTTTTTTTATTTTCTTTTTCTCGTGTAGTATAAGTGTGTGCTCTGTTCTTACACAGATTACATTGGAACAAAAAGAGTAATATATGTTTAAGAACAACATAAGATATCTGTGAATTCTGGTGGGTTCCTCTGGTCTGGGTGCTTTTAGCTTCTGTAAAATGAAAATCTGAACTCTTAGTTAGGAGAGTGTCTAGATGTCGGTGAGGTGCTAGGAAAAAAGTCAAAACTTGAGCTATATTTAGCAAGTGTTACTTTAACGTGAGGAAGGAATGGAACTGTGATTCTTCAGGTTCAAGATCAGCACCACCATCAGGCTTCTTCCACTGTCTCTGCTTCTAAGAAGCATCTACATCATCTCCATTCTTGTCTTGGATTTTTTTTATTACTCCATGTAATAGGGTCCCATTTTTGCTTTGCTCTTTCATGGTTGCTGGCCTAAGGGCTAGGAAGTTTCCCTGCTAGACTTGTGCTGCCATGGAGAAGCTGTCAACGTAGAAAAATACTACAGTTTTTACCTATGTAGTTGCTTTGTGAAGGTGAAATACACTGCTCTGAGAAGGCCTGAATATGCTTCTAAATGCTATTGTGTTAATTCTGAGATGGAGCACAATTATTTACTTAGAAGCTGTAAAATGTGTATAGCAAAGCTTAGATACAAATAGCAAAAAAATCCATTCTTGACACTAAACAGCTCCCTTTCCTGATACACTGTCTCTGTTTTCAAACCATCAAGCTGGTTTTTAGGTTTTGGGGTTTTTTTCATTCTAGTAGAAGTGTTCAGCAGTGCTGAGATGTTTCCAGCTTCCGTTGCTGGAACAGTGGAATAATTTTAAAAAAGTCTTTAAAAATAAGTATGTTTAGGTTTAAAAACCTACATATCTATATGAAGTCTCTCTTCCTTTTCATCTGGAAATTGTTATTAATTTGGGGGCAAAGATTTCTTCAATTTTTAACTTGAAAAGTATTTTACTTTAATTGGTCTTCAATTTGCAGAGCCTGTAATGACCCTGTGATTTAAATAGCCTAAAATTTAAGTACCCTCTTAGATGTGTAATAACTTATGATTTATAAACTGAAAGATCTTCTCGCAGGCTAATGGCAGATATTGTTTTGAATGTAGGTTGTAATAAAGTGTTAATCAGTTTATGTGTATGTGTTTGTTTTTTTTTTTTTTAAATTATGGATGTTTTTCCATACCTTTTAAATAGTTCTGGTTTGAGAAACTCTGAAGTTAGATTTCAGCCTGGAGTCAGCTTTTACAGCTGTAATAAATCCCTCACAAAAAATGGCCTGTTCTAGTGGAAGTGACAGCAAACACTTAATGAAAACAGTGGAATGGACACAATTATAAAAACTGAAGAAATACTTAAAGGACTGTATCAAGTGACAGTTTTTCAAAATATGATTTTTTTTTTTTTAAGATGAAAGGGGGAAAAAGAGATAAAAGATTAGCGGGCAAATACCCAAGTGCAAAATACACCAAAGAAAAGAGCGGTTAGAAAGGACTGTGGTAGACTGTGTCCTGTTACTGAACTCTGCCCTTTAAAAAAATGCTTCCAAATTGATTTTTAAGAGCCACCTGTTGACAGAAGGCAGCACTCCTGCCAGCCTGCCAGCTTGCTTTCTGCCTGTGGTGATGTAGGACACTTGGAAAGAGCAACTGACCAAAGTGGAGTTTGCTGTCTATTCAGAGATTCTGTGGCAGTTACCATGAGCTGTTGCCCTGCTTAGGGAAGAAACAAACTGCATTTAGGAAAATGCAGTCCCATGGACTAAACTTTTGTGCTGTTTGCTCTGTTTAAATAAAATCTAAGGAAGAGCAAGTATGGGCGATGGCTGGGGGTGTGAAATGATTCCAGGCACAAAGTAAGTTCTGTGTTATGGTAGAGTGTCACCAAATGAAGCAGAGATTTACCTGCCTGATCAGAGTGCAGCAATTATCAAGTTTATAGTATTGGATAGTACTGTGTAGGTTTTGCAGGTTTGTAGAAAGCTGTTAAGCTTTCCTTTGTGTAATATTCCTTAAAGGTCACATTGTGTGGTTATTTATGGTTGTTGGGCACGCAAATCGGTGTGTAGAGGTGGTTTGGGGTTATAGGTACTCTTCAATGACTTGAATGTTTGTGTTGAATTCCTTGCTTTACTGCAGACACCCCGTGTTGTTTTGGGCCCATCTGTAAAAGTAGGATAAAGTTAGTTCCCTGCCAGGTTTCTTTCCAACAGTCTCTTTAATGTCCAAGTACTAAAGCAGAAATGGGAGATATGGGATGTAAAAGAATGAAAAATCAAATGTGTTAGCCTTGCCCAGCTTCTAGTGCATGCATGCCTGTGTGAGATGCCTTATGTATGCACATCCTTTGCAACAGGATCAAAGTGGTCCAGTTTTATTGTACCTCAGTTTAACCTGTGAGTCTGCCTGGTGAATGTAGCCCTTGCTACTGAAAAGGGTATTTGCAGGATGTATAGCTGGAGCCAGGTCAGTTCTGGTCATCTTAGTTGATACCTAAAAGTTGTACATGTGCCAGGCTTGAACTGTAAAGGTATTTCTCCTTTGTTTAATTCTATGCAGGTCACAATAATTAACACTTTGTACATTTTCCTTGTTCTAAAGACCTCTTAAAAAGCTTTTTGAAAAGAAAATCTGTATTGGATGCTTGTAAGGCAAACAACCACAGAATCATTTCTTGGCTGTATGAGAAGTGAATTATGATAAAACAGCTTATCACAGCTGATAGCACAATGCTGATAAGTGGTGCTGTTTTTTCCTGTATTTGTGTCTGGGTTTGGGTTTCTGTCCCGTCTCCCACCCTGTCCAAAGAGAGCACGGACAAGAAACTGTCAGCATTGTAAACAAAACTAGATCTTGTGTGACACTGTCACGCTGTATTTCCCCAACCTGTCTCCTGCTTGTTTATACAGGTGCCTATAGAGGAATGTGGGGATTTTAAGTAAAGTGTCAGACCTGATAAACACATAAGTTAAGGGGTCATATTCTAGAAGTGGTGCTCTGTGTCAACCTTGTAGCCTTTTAAAGCTGCAAATATAGGTCATTATTTTCCCTTTCGCATCTATTACCAACAGTGGAAACAGAGGCTTGTAAATGTCCTTTTGAAGTGTTTGTGTATCTAGCTGTTAGACTTTTCTCTGCAGGTCAGCTCTTCCTCCCCATTTCATGTTCTTCACAGGAAGAATTTTACATATCAGAGTTACATGCATGTTGTTTTTTTCAGCCATAGTTTTTAATCCTGTTACCTACATCAACATCTTACGTACTTTTCTATTTCGTTGACCTGAAATTTTATAAGCAAAAATAAATTTGGGAGAATGTGACAATTAATATAGAAACTGTTGGGATGGCTGAAGTCCACAGTTCCAAATATCGCCTTTGATTTTGGTTATAGAGAGGTCATCAGGGACAGCAGGGTAAGAGTTCGAGTCTGTCTAAACAGATGCTTTTCATCAACAAACATCCTTTTCATCTCCTTTTGAAAACACTTTTTTTGGGGGGTAGTAATACCAACATCCCTGTGAAGGATAGGAAGTCGTGGTGTTTACTCTTGTTAATTTATGATAGTAAGAAGGGTATGCTTTTTTCTTTTTTCCATGTCTGTTGAAAGCATGGTTTCAGAGCATTTCTAGAACTCTACTCATCCAAGATAAGCAGTGTAACTATACCTGGGGTTTTTGTTTGTGGGTTTTTTGAGGGCTTATGTCAGTAATAAGAAAATAAGGTGTAGATTTTTTTTTTTCTTCTTATATCTTTTGTTTCCTTGTATTGGTATAATGTTAAGATGCATACTTCATGGGTGTTCAGTTTCTGCAAATACTTCAAACTGAGCAGAAGTGTTACAGAGTCAGGGTTGGATCCAGTCACATCTGCCTGCTGACAGTGACTGAATCAGATCTCTTTTTACTGCTGTTGAAAGACTTAATCTTAAAATCTCCCTCTGCATATTGAAGGCTTTATTTTTCACCTCCTGACCTAGTTTTTTTGGGAATCCGTAAATCAGAAAGAAATCGATGCTAGTTAGATAAATCCTGAATGCGGACTAGCATAGCTGACTCTGTAGATGAGTGAAACAGGTTCTTCTTTGAGGTGTGAAAGAAGTGAAATTTTCAAGCGTGTTTTCTCGTTCCACAATATTTACGTAATCTGATTGGGATTAATACATCTAGTGAGTGTTTGCCGAGATGGAATGTTTCTTAATGGCTGAATAAAAAACTATAAAACAATAACTGGTAAAATTACTAAATAGAAAAAGGGAGAACACAAAGGAGAAGCTGGAATGGCATTGTCCTAGTTTAAGCAGAGGAGACAGGTTATTAGGGTAATATTTTTGAAGAGATCTTTTCCTGATGTTTGGGGGTTTTTTTGTCTGTGTTTCTTTAGATATGTGCAAAGCCTTTTTTTTTTTTTTGAGTTGTAATGACTAAAGGAATTTCAGTGCAACTGAAGAATTTGTGTTCTTCCTGTCTAGCTAATTTTCAGGTTTCCACTTAAAAGCACATTGTCAAATGGAATTGCATTCATACAGCCATTCAGGGATCTTAGTATGAAATGTTAAAGCTTGTTCAGATCAAGGTGACTTTAACTGTGGATGGATGTGTGTGTTTCTTATTCTGCCTGGGTGCGGCTGATGTAGGAGCAAATTGTTAAAGAAAGCCAATTCCTGTTTTCTTGAGAGTGGCTTCAGCTTTGTGCTTAGATTTTTATTTTAATTTTATTGTTGTTGTTACTAATGTTGTTTTGGATGACCAGAGTCTCTTTGGGAAGCTTGCACCGTGTGGAATGTGTAGCCTGTCTTCTGAAATGAAAACTTAGAGGGGGTAACTGAATACTCCCTGCCTCAGTGCATTGCCAGCCTGAAGAGAAAACAAACATGCTTACTGAGAACAATGAACATTCCTTGAAACCCTAGGAGACAGATTTTTGCCCTTCTTTTAAAAATATTTTTTATAAAAGGGCCTTGTTGAGGTTTTCAGTCTCAGGTGGCAGGGCGAAGGGGCTTCTCACCCTTATCATTCAACTGATGCCTTGTTCAGGGCATGAGGGCTGTAACTGATTGGCATCTACATTTTTGGAGTTGAAAATATGTAATCTGAACAGATACTGCTGTGTCACACACCCCACACTTCCTTTTTTTTTTACCTGTTTGCTCTTCTCCCTACAGTTCTAGTGGTTCAACTTTGAATTTCATTAATGTTTTTGCACTATTTTTTTCTAACCTACTGTTTCACACCTCTAAATGCAATTTTAATAGCAACCTGGAAATGCATCTGAACACTTGATAGACTTTTTGTTGCCTTAGGCTTGATAAACACGAGTTTCAGGCTGCCTGTTCCCTTGTTCAGCTCTGCCTGATTTCAGGGTCCCTTATATGACAGCCACTCTGTACTTGACAACCTTTTATTGAAGTCTTTCCTTGCATATAAGCAACTTCCACTTTTGCTCCCATGGTTTCAGCTTCACTGAGAATTTGCAGTGCTAACTTGGTGTTCTAGTAAATTCATGTTCAGAAGACACACAAGCAGGCTGGAGGACAAGTCATTGCTTGAGAATTAGGTGTATCAGGATCTAGAAACTGATTCTGTCTTTAGTTATGTGGTTTTATTAAGATAAGTTCTGGAAATAAAGTTGCTTGATTAGTATTAATAATGAGCATTTCAGAATGTGATGTAAGACTAAGCATTTTTCATTACATTTTTTTGTCTTGGATTTACAGGTTTGAAGATTTTAATGAATATTTATCCTGAACTTACATAAAGAGAGCTTTTATGTGCCTATCATGAGATTGCTGTGGTATATGAACTTTCTTCAAGAGAGACTGCTTTTTTAAAGTATTTTAATTTATACTTTTGTTGCTGGAGTGTTCCTAAGACTTGCGCTGTGAGCTTAAGAATTGTTTAAGTTAGATTTCCTCTAGATTTATCTCACTGTTTGGTGCCTTAGAAAGTGGCAGTTCTGGGGCAATTACAAGGAATTACTCTTTCTAGGTTCCCTGTCATTTGATAATGTGGGACTTGGAGACAGTGTACTCAATGCAAAATATAATGAAGACATAAATAAAAGTATTTGCTTTGAAGACAAAATGTCAAATCCACAAGAAGAAGTGGGTTATGAATTGTGAGCAAGTGAGGGAGTAATAAAATTAAATAGATGATGGGCTGATGCAACTCAGAAGCCAGAGGCTAGGTTGACAGCAAAGGAGATGGGGAAAAAAAAAAATGAGAAAGTCCTGTGTCTGAAGAATAAGTGTTCAACACCTATAGCTATATACTTAGAATCATTTAGGTTGGAAAAGAGCTTTAAGGTCATTGAATCCAACCATTAATCCAGCACTGCCAGCTCTACCACTAAACCATGTCCGTAAGCACCACATCAAAAAGTCTTTTAAATACCTCCATGGATGGTGACTCCACCCCTTCCCTTGCAGTCAGTTTCAGGGGTTGACAGCCTTTTGGTGAAGAACTTTTTCCTAATGTCCAATCAAAACCTCCTGTGGTATAACTTGAGACTATTTTTGTTCTATGGCTTGTTACATGGGAGAAGAGACTGACAGCAATCTCACTATAAGCTCCTTTCAGGTAGTTGCAGACAGTGATACAGTCTCTCTTCAGCCTCCTTTTCTCCAGGTTAAAGAACCCCAGTTCCTTCAGGTGTTATTCATAAGCCCTGCTGGCCACATTATTTCTAATGCAAGCCAGGATGCCCTTGACCTTGGCCACTTGAGCACACTGTGACATATATTTTGCCAACTGTTCACCAACACCTCCAGGTCCTTTTCTGCCAGGAAGCTTTGCAGCCACTCTTCCCCAAGCCTGTAGAGTGGCATAAGGTTATTGTGATCTAAGTGCAGAACCCATCACTTAGCCTTGTTGAATCTCATACAACTGACCTCCACCTGTCAATCCAGCCTATCACTACTCTTCTGTGAAGTCTTCCATCCCTCAAGCAGATCAATGCTCCAGCCCAACTTGCTGTCATGTACAAACCTATGGAGGGGGCACTCATCCAGATCACTGACAAAGATATTAAAGAACTGGTCCCAGTACTGAGCTCTAGGGAATACTATTGCAACCATTTGCCAACTAGGTTTATTCATGTGATGCTTTGGACCTGGCCATCCAAACAGGTTTTTATCTAGTGATGAGTACACCCATCCAGGCTGTGAGCAGATAGTTTTTAAGGAGAATGCTGTGGGAAATTGTCAAAAGCTTTACTAAAGTCTAGGTGGACAACATCCACAGCCATTACTTCTTGCACTGAGTGGGTCACCTGGTCACAGAAGGCAATCAGGTTTCTCAAGCAGGACCTGCCTTTCATAGACTAATGCTGACTGAGCCTGATCGCTTAATTGTCCTGTATGTGTTGAATGATAATACTCAAGATGATCTGCTCTGTGACCTTTCCCAGCACCGTGATCAGACTGACAGGCCAGTAGTTCCCTGAATCTTCCTTCCATCCCTTCTTGTAGATGGGCATCACATTTGCATACTGCCAGGCAACTTGGATCTCTTCAGACATCCAGAACTGTGGATAAATGATTGAAAATGGTTTGGTGAGCACTTCTGCCAGCTTTCATTACTGGCTGGATTTCATACAACCTCAGAGACTTGTGTGTATCTGAGTGCTGTTGTGGGTCACTGGCCTCTTTGATTATGGGATTATTTGATTTTGTTCCCCATCCCTGTCATCCAGCTCAGGAGGCAAGGCACTGGGAGAACAATTGGTCTAACAAGGTAAAAAAGGCATTCAGTATCTCAGGTTTTTCCTCAGCGTTTGTCACTGTTTCCCTCTGCATCCAAAAGGATTACCTCCTGTTGTTGCTAATGTATTTATAGAAACTTTTCTAATTATCTTTTAAGGCAGTAGCCAGATCAGGGTCTAGTTGGGCTTTGTCCCTTCTAATTTTCTCCCTATATAACCTCATGGCATCCTTATAGTCCTGATTTGAAATGAGTTTAAATTGTTGGTACTGTCTAGTCTGGATGAGCAAGCTTTTGAGATTTGTTTTAAATGTTCAGAATGGGTAACTTGTAATGTGTAGTTTGGGTTTTTAATTTCTTTCACTGGGGTGGGAACTGCCAGAACCTGGCTTTTTAAATTCATCTCCTGTGTGTTCTGCCATGTTATCAATAATTGTGTAGAACTTTAACACATGAGAGATGCCTGTGACAAAAAAAATAATCTTCCAGTGAGTTTCTCTTAGTACTGCAGTGTCTTTCAGCAATGTGGTACATCACTTTTCTTCCTTGCATCTCAGACCATTCTCACTTCACAGACCATCCTCTCCTATTCCAGCCAGAGCTGTTAGCTGTATGGATTGTAAATTCTCACATACTTCTGTAAAAGTTAAGTGTAAATCACTTTATTTTGTAGACCAGCTTGTTGAGCAGTATTTTGGGGTTTAATTGCATGCCAGATTTTTCTAGTTGGCTGTGTGGTTAATGTTACTAACTGTGTTAGGTTAATATTATTAGTTGCCTTCTTTACAGAACCAGATTTTAAGATGTCTGCCCAAAGCTCTATTTGCAAATACCTGTACAGTAGTGAATGAACCTCAAGATCACAGACGCTTTTGAGTCACAAATTTTCATCAATCTTTTATAGTTTTCCCAGGGGATTTCTCCCCTTCCATTTAATTCCTATTCTAATTTTCTCTGTCTTTATAGGGGTTTTGAATGTATCTTAAAACTACTTTAAGCACTTAATTATTGTGACCATTTTTGAAAACATTAAAATCTCACTATTTTCAAAGTGGCACTATCCATCCTCAATTTTACCATTTGATATGTTTTTTGGTTGTTTTTTTTTTTTTGCAGATTGAAGATGGGAGCAAAGCTGCAGCTGTGGACAAGTTACTGGCTGGGGATGAAATTGTTGGTATCAATGATGTGGGCCTCTCTGGCTTCCGACAAGAAGCAATCTGTCTGGTGAAAGGTTCACACAAGACACTGAAGCTTGTAGTAAAAAGGTAAGCTTGTGTTTAGTTGGAAAACCAAACACATTCCAGGCTATAAGCTACTGGGCAACTAAGATTTGGCAAGGTGCCAGCTTTCACTTAGTGTTATTAATGCGCACATTATGCAACGTTACCTCCCTCTCGAACACAGACCCTTTATGGATGAAGACATGAGGAGAGGTAGCCTATTGATCAGAGCAAAAACTGAGTCAGTATATTTTGTGATATATGTTGTGATGTGGTGACTGTTCGTTTCTGTCCTCCTGAGGCGCAGGGGCCTGAAGCCAGCCTTTGCAGACAGCCCTGTGGCCCTACCTTTGTGTGGCAACACGGGCAGTGCTTTTTAGTGTATTTACCGTTCAGGCCAGTTGGGCAGTGAGAAGAGAGTTACATAGGAAGGTTTTGAACAATAATTTTCTCAGTTCATGTGAATATTTGAAGCCTCAAGCATTTCTTATGTGGTTTGGGTAAAGACTATTTTCACTTGGTTCTTAGTGAAGGGGAAAAACTGAAACAGTTTATCAAAACAGAACATTTTTTATGTGAATTTTTTTTGCTTATGATTTCGACTTATGACTTCTAAGTTCACACTTTTTTTTCCCAACTTGATTTAAAAATAATCTTCACAAAATAATTTTAACAAAAATGAACAGTTGTTAAATCTTGTAACTACTGAAAAAAAAATTAAACCAGGAACTTAAAATGACAAAAAAATTATTTTTAATTTCCTACTCTGATCAGAACTTTCTAATTATTAATTACTTTTATTAAATCATACCAGCTAGTCTTTCATGTGAGAAACTTTAGTGTCTCTGTTAGAGTCAAAAAATAGTTCTGTTGCAAAACAGAAAATGCTGAGAACTGGGCTTTCAACAGGTATTTCAGTGCAGTCCCTAAATGTAACCACTATTTAAGGCTGTGTTAAATGAGGGCTGACTTCCTGAAATAGCACTGATTTTAAAAAAAGTGAGTTAAAATAGCATGCTTTCCACATTTCATGAGAAGGTGATTTGTCTTTTTTAAAAGAAGGAATTATGGGAACTTGAGTCTCTTTCACAGGTGATTGTTTATGTCCTCACCAATAGGTACTTCTGAAAGTGCTCTCAAAATTTTTGTAGCACTAAAGCTAATAAATGCAAAATAAAATGCATTCACAACTATTACAAAGCATGTTAATCCTCAGCAGTTTCAACTTGCACTGGCTATTCCAGTAAAAGCACTTTTGTTAGCAGATGTTACATCAGCTTTTTCTGTTACAGAAAGGGAGAACTTCAGGGTTGAGAAGTTTTATAGACATTGAAGAATCTGCCAAGACAGCAAGTCTTAATTACTACAAAAAGCTTCAGACCAAGTTGGAAAGATCCCTCTTTCTTAGTGCTTTAGTTTTTATGACAGGAACTTGCTCAATCTGTGAGTCCTGATCTATCTTTGGAAATGGCAGAAAGTTTGCTGCTGAAATGCCCTCATAAGAAATGTGGCTACGTTGTTTGCTGCTATGAATTTGTGAGCATTCTCTACAGGCAACAGAGCCCCATTGCTATGCATGCCTGTGTGCAGTTTGGTGCAAAGCTGATGGATTTTCGTCAGTCCTTTCTTGTCAGTCGTCTTTTTCTCATCCCTAGCACGTGTGTGAGGGGCAAAAGCAACCTAGCTGTTCTAGCCAAGAGGCTGAAATAGTAGCTGTTGTTAGACAAAATATTTTAAAATTTGTTAAGACTTCCAGAGCTCCTAAAAAGAGGCGAGAGCCTTTTGGGTCATTTACAAGCCTGCATAGTATTAGATTAAATTTCATAAGACTTACTGAATGAAAATAGCTAGGGTTTTTGCCTATGGTTTTTCAACTTTGCTCTTTCTCTTGGAAAGTTGCCTTAGGACATCAGTCCTTTGACAA
Organism: Ramphastos sulfuratus; assembly: GCA_013399055.1. Lineage (NCBI taxonomy): Eukaryota > Metazoa > Chordata > Aves > Piciformes > Ramphastidae > Ramphastos > Ramphastos sulfuratus. The sequence goes on along the minus strand of WBNM01003824.1, from coordinate 50,778 downwards.
TCAGAAACTTTTTAACATCCAGTCTCATTTTATTCTTGGCCAGCTTGTTCTCATGCACTGCTGTTTGTGTACTGAAATAGCTTTTCCTGTTAGAAGTTCAAATGATGCACATCTTTATAATACTCATGTTGTATGCTTTCTTTCACAAGTTATGTCTTGAACAACAGTATTGTTTTGTTTTGTTTGCCCTAAAACTTAGCCTGATTTTTTTGTAAGTGCTTTAAACAGTCTCGTCTCAAAGCAAGTTGTTTAGTCTTTGTATGTGCGCTCCTGTGGGTCTGGGCTGAGTTGGATCAGGGAACTGACCTGACTGCAAAATTACTTGGGGAAGTAGTTTTCAGCTGGATAAGATCACCACTTTTCAGAGGCAGTCTGCACTTCAATTACAACAACCTTAAAATGGCTGCCTTAGCATTTTTAGCCCATTTCAGTCCTGTGGAGATGCTTACAATTTCCTTTCAGTGAATTACATATAAGATGAAGTATTGATCTGTAAGTCATCTTAGCATCTCTCTATCTGCTTGTCCTGCATCCTTTGTTTAGCACTGTGATGCCTCTTTATAGTGTTCATTTAGCATTTTATTCCCTGTGGGTGAAGCATGAAATAGACAAATGGTTTGAAGTTCAATGCTCCAGTCCTGAAGGTTTAAAAAAAAAAAAACCAAAACAAAACATTTTTGCCCTTACTATCTGTGACAGTTAGCTTGAGAAGCTAAGACCTACATTTTGTGTTAAGAAATGTTTTTCCCCTCAGGTTGTTTGTGGTACCTCTTTCTAGACTGATCCAGGATTGAAAAGCAAGCTTCTTTAAAATTGTCATGATGTGAATGACTTTGTTTTCAGCAAAATTTATTCTGGAAAGAAGAGAACTTTTATGTCTATAGAATTAATCCCCCATCCCCCTCCAAAAAAAAACAACAACAAAAGCCCAACAAACCAACCAAAACAAACCCTGAAAACACACCCCGACAGAAAAACTCAAAAGACAAAAACAAACAAAAAGCCACCACAACAACAAAGAAAACCTATCAGAAAAAAAAAGGTGGTGTTTTTCACCACTGTAAAGTGTCCATGTGAAATTCTTCCATACATGTCACTCCTCCATGCAGTAATGCCACATCTTGATCTTGCATTGATACAAGTGTTTCTGTACTCCTGGGGAGCATACTGGTCACAGTTTTGAACTCTAATGTACCAAGAGAAAAAGTTTAGCATAGTGAGGAACATGTTTCATTCACAATAAACAACTTGTGACAGATGAGGGTTTCTTGGAGGCCTAGTGGTGCTCAGCAGTGCATAGCTGGCTTCCACAAAATTCTTTTTGCATGCTGCATTTGAAGTATCTGATGCTTGACTTGCATAGGTAAACTAACATTGATCTCTAAATAAAAGTGTCTAAATTTGTTAGCTATGAGGATGTGTTTTGCGATATTTTTTGGAAACACTGTATTATTGTGGTCTAAGCCAAATCAGGACTTCAGCTGGCTCAATGACAAATATATTTAGCTTATATACATCGATGGTTGAACAAGTGTGGTGTACTTTTGGCCTTAGATTTAAGGAGGACTCAGGAGGCTTAATTGTTGTTTTCTCAAGTGGATCAGTCAAAACAATACATCTTAATTATGTGCTAGTTCATCACTGAAGTACTAAATGGTTTCTTGATTAGATTCCTTTCTTAGGAAACTGTGCTTATGACATCTCTTACGGGAATTATATGTGAATTTCTCTTGTTTTGGAAAAGGTGTGTGTTTATATGTACACACTTAAAGTTGCTAGGAGTGTTGATACTGAGGTAATTACCATATGTGTAATTTAATTGTTCTGCATACACTTCTAACTTTGATTCCCTTTTAGTTATTGAATAGATATTAAATACAATCTTTGTTTTTCTTTTCCTTTCTATATTTCATTTTGGTGCTTTCACATGACTAAGATGGTGGGTTTTTTTGGAATGCTGAGCAGTCCCTTGCTACAGGGGAGGAAAAGAGAGGGAGTTAGAGCACTTACCATCAAAGCTACTGTGCAAACTCATAATAAGGGAAGTGAATGTTATGATGTGTGAAGAATAAACACAACTATGAGCATGGAAAGTTCGGGTAATCTTAATTTACATGGAACTTCGTGAAGACAGCCAGACATTTAATTGAAGCACAGCAGAAGAAAGTTTTCAGTGACTGTCCTGAAGGCTCAGAGACTGTACAGTACTGTCTCAAGAGATGTGAGCAGAAATAGGAACGAAAATCTGTCAGTCATTTGCAATGTTCATATGGGAGATCACTGAAATTTTGTTATGTTTCAAGCACAGACATGCTCAACAGCACCAGTGACCTTTCTGTAGTGGGTTTTTTGTAACTTACCAAAGCAATCTAATCTTGCCCATTTAGGAGTTGTGGAACAGCTAGCTGTTCAGTTTGTAGTTCCTTGTCTCTGCAAGAGTATTCTTTAAAACCAGACAGTATCAATTTGTGAGGTGACTCGGAAAGACAAGGAATTTGTGTTCTCTGTATAGTTACATGGATAGAGAACTCAGTTCTGCCTCTTCTCTGTTTTGGTCGCGTGATAGTTCTAGTTTTATAAATATCAAAATAGTCTAGGAAACAAGTAGAAAAATGCAGATAGTTTTGCAGATCTTAATCAAGTATTATTCTCACTGAGTCCACAGTTATCACAGAATATCAGGGGCTGGAAGGGACCTCAAAAGATCATCTAGTCCAAGCCCTCTGCCGGAGCAGGATCACCTATACCAGATCACACAGGAACGAATCCGGGCGGGTGTTGATTATCTCCAGAGAGGGAGACTCCACAACTCCCCTGGGCAGCCCGTTCCAGTGTTCTGTCACCCTCACAGGGAAAAAAATTCCTTCTCATGTTTACATGGAACTTCCTATGCCTCAACTTTCACCTGTTGCCCCTTGTCCTGTCATTGGGCATCACTGAGCAGAGCCTGGCTCCATCCTCTTGGCACTCACCCTTTACGTATTTATAAACATGAACAAGGTCATCCCTCAGTCTCCCCTTCTCCCAAGCTAAAGAGCCCCAGCTCCCTCAGTCTCTCCTCATAAGAGATGTTCCGTTCCCTTCATCATCTTTGTGGCTCTGCACTGGACTCTCTTCAAGCCGTTCTATGTCCCTCTTGAACTGGGGAGCCTGGAACAGTACTCCAGATAGGGCCTCACCAGGGCAGAGTAAAGGGGGAGGAGAACCTCTCTCAACCTACTAACCACAACCCTTCTAATATACCCCATAATGGCATTGGTGCTCTTGGCCACAAGACCACATTGCTGGCTCATGGTCAACCTCCCATAAACTAGGACCCCCAGATCCTTTTCCCCTTCGCTGCCTTCCAGCAGGTCAGTCCCCAACCTATACTGACACCTGGGGTTGTTCCTTTCCTGCTGCAAGACTCTACACTTGCCCTTGTTGAATTTCATTAAATTTCTCCCTGCCCAACTCTCCAGCCTAAGTCTTGCTGAATGGCAGCACAACCTTCAGCTGTGTCAGTCATCCCACCCATCTCAGTGTCATCTGCAAACTTGCTGACAGTGCACTGTGTGCCCTCATCCAGGTCACTGATGAATATATTGAAAAAACTGGTCCCAGTACTGACCCCTGTGGGACTCCACTAGTTACAGGCCTTCAACTAGACTCTATCCCATTGACCACAACTCTCTGACTTCTTTCCTTCAAACAGTTCCCAATCCACCTCACTACCTGATCATCCAGACCTCCTGGCTAAACTGAGGCAGTGTGGATGCTGTTGGGGACAGTGTCAAATGCTGTACTGAAATCAAGATAAACCACATCCACTGTTGTAGCATCATCAATCCACCTGGTTATGTCCTCATAAAAGGCTATGGGGTTGGTCAAACATGACTTCCCCTTGGTAAAACCATGTTGACTGCTCCTAATGACCCTCTTGATACGCCCAAGGATAGCACCAAGGATAAGCTGCTCCATTACCTTTCTGGGGATGGAGGTGAGGCTGACTGCTCTATAATCACCTGGGTCCTCCTCCTTACCCTTTTTGAAGATTGGAGTGATGTTTGCCCTCCTCCAGTCTCCAGGCACCCTGACTTTCTGAAGATGGTGGAAGGTGGTCTGGCAATGACCTGTGCCAGCTCCCTCAGCACTCGTGGGTGCATACCATCAGGACCCATGGACTTAGGGCTGTCCAGATAACTGTTCCTTAACTCATTCCTCATCAACCAAGGAAAACTCCTCCTTTGTCATGCTTTCCTCTGGTGCCTCAAATGTCAGGGGCTCCTGAGGACAGTCTCCAGCAGTATAGATGGAGATATAGAAGGCCTTTAGTAACTCCACCTTTTTGTGTCCCCTGTCACCAGGGCACCGACCTCATTCAGCAGAGGGCCTACATTGCCTTTAGTGTTAGTTTTCCTTGCAATGTATTTGAAGAAGCCTTTTCTGTTATCCTTGACCTCCCTTGCAAGTTGAGTTCCTAGTTGCCTTCCTGCATCCTCTGACAACAGGCCTCCCAGGTGGCCAGCCCCACCTCCTGTGATATGTAGATGCTCTTCTTCCACTTAAGTTTGCTTAGCAGTTCCTTAACCATGAGGGTCTCCTGGCTCCCTTTCTCAATTTCCTACTTGCTGGGATGCACTGATCTTGGGCTTGGAAGAAGAGGTCCTTCAATGTAAACCAACTGTCACAGTATCACAGTATATCAAGGTTGGAAGAGACCTCAAAGATCATCAAGTCCAACTCACTACCACAGACCTCAAGACTAGACCATGGCACCAAGTGCCATGTCCAAGCGC
>WBNM01003824.1:6738-45924 GCA_013399055.1 Ramphastos sulfuratus | reverse complement strand
TTTCTGTTTGGCTGCTCTCCAGCCACTCCGACCCCAGCCTGTAGCTCTGCATGGGGTTGTTGTGGCCAAAGTGCAGCCCCCAGCACTTGGATTTGTTGAAAGCCATCCCATTGGACTCTGTCCATCTGTCCAGGCGCTCGAGGTCCCGCTGCAGAGCCCTTCTGCCCTCCAACCCACCAACATCTGCCCCCAGCTTGGTGTCATCTGCAAACTTGCTGTCCTGGGCCCCTTTGCCCTCTAGTACCCTGTCCCATGAGATTTTACCCAGCAATTGTTTGAAAAAGCCAAAGTTGGCCCTTCTGAAGTCCAGGGTTATAATCTTCCTTGATATCTTGTTCCTACCAGACAAGATCCTGAACTCCACCATCTTGTGATTGCAGCAGCCAGGTATTTATGTTTAAATACTGTTCAATAAACCAAATACATTTGCTGAATAAAAGCAAAATCTATCTTGCCATTAAATTTCATTTAACTGCTTCTGGAAACAGGGTTTCTTATGGCAGAACAGATAGTGGAAATTTCAGTCTTGTTCAGTAGCTATTACGCTACCATTTTGAAGATTCCCTTTGGCCTTAATTGACCAAGAAGAGATTTTTATTTCTTTTTTTAATGCCTGTTTTTTCAGACAGACTTTGGAAATAGTTAGGAAATGGCAGTGGGGCTTTCCAAAACTGTATCTGTATACTGTAGGAAGTAGGCAGGTGTGACAGCACCTCACTGTCCATGTTTCTTGGCATTGAGGTAGGCATGGAACAGTACATGCCTGTGCAAATCTTCAGGATACACGTTTTTGGAGTGGGTATTTGTAACATGCACACAGCTTTAAAATTCAAGGTTTGAAAATTTTTGTGCAGTTGGTGGAAGAGCTGGACTGTTTTGCTAATTCACTTGAGAAATGTGCGCAGCTGTAGGCCCATTCTTCTGCTCTAGTAAGTATGGCCACTTCAAAATGTTTGACAGATAGGACGTCCTACTAGCTGCTGCTCCAAGCAAACCTTGTGTATCAGGGTATGTGACAGAGGATTGTCAGACTGGGTCCTCTACTTTCCTCTTTTGGTGTTGCCAGATAAGCACGAAGGTAGTGTGCTGTGCAGATTGCACAGCACATGTAGGCCTCACTCAGGGACCTTTGAGGTGGATATCCTGTGTTTTAAGGAGTGTCTAAGAATCCCAGCAGGATCTTTCTGTGAAGTGAGTGTTCAATGGATCAACTACCATATAAGCCACTCTGTGTGCTCCTCCATGGGGTTCCACAGAGGAGGCCAGCTGGCACAGAGTTTGCCTCCTGCTCAGGTAATGCCTCATGCCTTGTCCATGGCAAATCCAGGGCTGGACAGGCCTCCACTGTGCTCCTTCTCCTCCTTTAGTTGTGTGATCCTGCACTGAAAGGAATAGACATGACAAAAGGAAGAGCACATGCTAGCATCTTTTCCAAGGCACAATCTCTTGAACATAAGAGTCCTAATGAGGATCGTTTTCCCTGGTTGCATAAGTGTCAGCGCAATTACTTAGGCAACGTGTTCCCTTCACCGCGGTGACCCTACAAGTACTACCAAGGTGCTTAGAGTTTCCCATGACAGGTGTGTCTGATGCAGTGCACACCTACGTGACACTTCTCTTTAATTTTCTGCCTGCCTTATCCATTTCTTGGTTGCTTTAATATGATTTGAGTCATACTTTTGCTAACACAATAATGGACACTTGAGGTGAAAGTAAGCTTTAGTTCCTCCAACTGATGGTTGGTTTTAAAGAACAAATTGTTGTCTTGCAGTTCTGGATATTTATCTCAAACTGTGAGGACTGTCTTGATACTTATGTTGACTGATATGTTTTCATCTTGTGGTGATTTTCTTGATTTATTTCTTTATATATAAAGAAATAAATTTTCACTTCTTAATCCAAAAAATCCATCCTGTGAAGCTTGAATAATAAAGTAAAAAACATAATAGATGTCCCCATGTTTTAGCAAGTTAGCTCTGTCAGGTCAGTGTTTGGAGTACTAGAAAGGGCACAAGATGTTTCCTTGTAGGTGAAAGGAATCCTCTATAATTTGAATATACTTACTCAGATTACTTGTGGCAATGTTACTCAGTTTGTGAAGGAAGTACCAAAACTGGGAGATGTTACTTTTTCGTGGAATGGAATATGCATCAAAGAATAATAGCCTGAGTCATGAGTGGTTTCTAAGGTGGTTTTGGTTGTTGGTGTGGTTTTTTTGTTTTGCTTTTGTTTTTGTTTTTGTTTTTTTTTTTTTTTTTTACCCAGTCCTGCAAGCACTTGTCAAAATGGTTAATTTTGAGCATGAGTAGTCTCATCCAATTTAGTGAGAGCACTCACATGACTGATGAAAAAGTATGCAAGTGCTTAGAGTATTTAACCATAGCTTTTTACCAGATGGCACATAATTTATCCTTTAAACTGGTTTGGTGCGTTTCAACGTAGATGGTGGAAACTCTAGTATGTACCCATTGGGGTGGCTACTCACTTGGGTGAGAGGGAGAAACAGGTGAGCCTTCTAAAATTTGGAGATCTAAACACTTACTCATTTCACATAGTAATTCCACTTGCACAGATTTTGTGTGTGTGTGTGTGTTAAATGATACTGTAGATCTCTCGAGGGACTGACTGAAAAAGAATTGTAACCCCATTCATTAAATATGAAATAAATAATGTTTTTTCTATCTTTGTATTTGAAGGGAATGCTTCTGTATTTGTTGTGTGCATTTTGAAATATTGAATCGCTTGCAGTTGCTTCTAAGTGCTTGAGCATTGTTTTTTTTAAACACTAGTGAGAAACTTCAACATGCACATGTGCAGCTTCAGGAGTGTAGTAATAATGGTTGTGTTTCATTGTGTTCCAGTTTTCCTTGTGGTACTTGTAGGTTACATATTTAATCTCCCGAAGATTAAATGATTGACGAGATTGAAAACTTGGACCATTATTAAATGTTTCAGTGTCAAGTAGCATAGCACATTGAAGTAGAGATTTTATGTTCTACCTTGTCCACACCTAACAACTTGAAAAGATTAGAAAAAGACTTTAAAATAATTTCTAATCCAATCCTTAACTCCAGAAATATAACCACTTCAAAGAAGGGCAGGAATGCAAGAGGGTTGCAGTTTTAGTTACTGAGTAACCGAACAAATTTGCATCTTTATCTCTTACACAAGAAACCCATTATTTTATGGTCATTGCTGCTGAATCTGCATAATACTGGATCACCTGGCAAAACAAAGTCTGGCACAGAGACAGAGATACCACGCTGCAGTTATGTGGCCCTTAAGCTTTTAGTACAGCTTTATGCTGAGTACAAAAGGAGGACAGTGACAAAAGATGTGATGTGGGGAAATTTCTACTGAGTTGCAATTGAAATCAGAGGCATTTCTTTGGTCTGACTCTTGGAGTAGCCTTGCTGGTAGGTGGGCAGCCAAACCAGGGGTAGCATGTGATGGGGAAGAAAGCACTCTAGGGGACAGTCATGTCCAAAAATCTGATCTGGTATAAGACATGTCAGAGCAAAGTACCTTTCCCAAATAAAATTTGCAGCATCTCAGCTTCTGACTTGCTTCTTTGTGGAGGCTCAGTAATTTGCATCTTGTGGTTGTAGTGTTTTAACCAGTAATAAGATGAACTAAGGCTGGGCCATCTCCTGAAATGCCCTGGGTCTGGAGGGACTATTTTTTCAGTCCCATATTTGGGTCATTTTGGACATAGGTAAGTCACAGTAAAAATTGATGTGGGAATGCACCACGGCTATGCAGAAACACCAGTATTTGGAGTGTGGTTTCTGAGGAATCTCAGTTCAACAATTGAACATTAAGCTCGTTGTGGTAAGTGGCTAGGAGGCCAGGTTGTTTCTGGCTACCAGCAATGCAAGGCTTTCAACAGCTATGTGCTTCAAGGACATGGCAAGTTCCTTCTTGCTGAAGGCAGCATGCAGAGCTGGTGTGGGGAGCTGCCTGCTGTTGAGCTTGCTAACTCTGTCCTGGGGAAAAAAAAAGGCGGTGGGGGAAGCATGTCCAAAGGCTGCTCTCCTTCCTCATCTTTTGCCTCAGCCAGGGTGAGACAGTTTAAACTCCCCTGTGTATTTTGACACCTGCTGCTGCTGTTGGCATTTGCCTTGTCAGAGGCTGCATTTTTCATCGTTACTGGTGAATGAAGCCTTTTATGTATTTATGTTAAAAGTTAATTTCTTTAGTATTTTACTTGCATACCATGATAACTTCCAAAATATTTGAAAGTAAAACCTGCTGAAGTCACCATTTATCACTAGTTTTACAACATTTCAAGCATTTTAGATGCTTTCAGATGACTAATACTAAAAAAAAAAAAATTCGTTATCCTTTAGAGAATTTCTGATAAATTGTCACAAAACCTGAGGTAAGAGTGTGACATCGCTCAGGAGTGGCATCCCTCAGGGGTCAGTGCTGGGACCAGTGCTGTTCAACATCATTGTTAGTGATACGGACAGAGGAATGGAGTGCACCCTCAGCAAGTTTGCAGATGATACCAAGCTCTGTGGCACAGTCGACTTGCTAGAGGGCAGGGATGCCATCCAGAGGGACCTGGACAGGCTGGAGAGGTGGGCCCAGGCCAACCTCATGAAATTCAACAAGGCCAAGTGTGAGGTCCTGCACCTGGGTAGGCACAATCCCAAGCANTGTGCTAGTGGGAGGTGTCCCTTCCTATGGCAGGGAGTTGGAACTAGATGATCTTTGAGGTTCCTTCCAATTTTACCATTCTATGATCAGGAGTTTAATGCTATCTGACCATCAAAAGGTAACAGAATATGTACAAAATAAGGATGAGGAAAGAATATTTAGGTAGCTTACATAATATACCGTAAATCCCAAGATCAATACTTTTATCTCAAACATCCAGGTAGATGTGCCTGTCTAGTTCCCCAAGGCAGAGCGAGGAAAAACAGTTTGAGAATTTGAAAGCTTTATCATAGTCTATTGTGAATTTAGCAGGCAGGAAGATAGATGATGTCATACCTCATACGACTTCATACCTCATTGTCGGCAGTGCATATCTTATTTATAAATGAAATTGCTGTTCCATCCTGCCGAAGCCTGCAGAGATGGGCAGAGGTACAAGGAAAACTGGAGCAAACTGTGATGGTGAAATTCTGATTTGATCAAGTTAATGACTGAACTCTTTAAGGGCACTAGTACTTGATTGTTTGTGTTTGTTTCCACAGACCAAAGCAGAGAGTTTTGCAGGTCTCTTTATTTCAATGCAAAATGTAATTTACTAGTTTGTGGGCTAGGAAAGGAACTACTCTGCTGTTCTCCAACAAATATTCCTTCCTGCATGGCCTCTTTCAAAAACGGCACTGTTCACTGTAGCATGGCATTGCTGTTTGCTCCGTTCTCAGACACAGTCAAATGGGAGGTCAGACCAACTGGTTAGCCAGCACATGGGAGAAGAAAGCAGAGAGCAATGCTACAGACTGTGTAGGTCTTGCTGTGATTGAGAGCAAGGTAAAAGGCAGTTGTGTACATCTCTGTGTGAATTTTGGCAGATGGCAAGAGGTATTAGATTGGATATTAGGAAAAACTTTTTCACAGAAAGAATGGTCAACCATTGGAATGGGCTGCCCAGGGAGGTAGTTGAGTCACCAACCCTGGATGTGTTTAAAAGTCATTTGGGTATGGTGCTTGGGGATATGGTGTGGAGTGAACTTTGTAGAGTTATCGCTTGCACTTGGCGATCTGAGGGTCTTTTCTGACCTGAATGTTTCTATGATTCTGTGATTTAATATAGAATATACTGCTTTGCTAGTACTTTAGGGGTTTGGACAGACACCTACTGGTTCAGTTTGCCATTGTAAGGAATTTGAAAGTTAGTATGTTGCTTCTCTTACTTCTTTTCTATCTTGTAGAGTCCCTTCCTCCCCCCAGAAGTGCGTAAGTTAAGTACGTAGGGTTTTGTTGATTTGGGGTTTGTGTTTTGTTGGTTTTGTTTTTTCCCAAAATTCTAGGCCACTTATTTTTTAGGAATATTTTTTGGGATTCTTTTCCTTTTATGATAAGATACTGAAATGCAAAGCACGGAAAGCTGAAAATGCAAAAAAACAGGAACTCCTTGCTTTGCATGGGAAAAGTGCTGCAGTTCAGTTTGCTGCTTCCAGAAAATTAGGCTGGCTGATGTTGTTGTTAGAATTTGTCAGTACTTTCCTTGGGAAGGTAAGAAAGAAGGGAGTTCAAGATGTTCAGATACTCAGTGCATAGAGACCAAAACAAAATAGTTAGGCCACAAACACAATTTTGATGTTTTAGTCTATTGTGTTGAGTTATAGTGAGTTTCTGACATTCAAAAGAGGAAGAAGAACAAGAAAAAAATATCAGAAAACAACCTGTACATTTCATATGTCTCAGCTGGAGTGAATCATTTTAAAGGTGCCTAAAATCCAAAAACTGCTGAGTAATCTCCCCTTGAAAACAGAACAATGAGTGTGTCTCAAAGTCCGTGTTCTAAAACGGAGACTCTCAGATTCTTCTAAATTCTGAAGATCACAGCTATACCAATTAAATGCTTGAAGTCTTCTTTTAAATGTGCAAGTTAGACTGCCTGATCACAACAGATTTCCCCCGCCCCCCGCCTTTTTTTTTTTTTTTTTAAACTTTATTTTATTCCGAATGGCTTCAAGCCTGTAGTTTTCCCCATGGTGGAATCCTTTGCTGGTAGCGCTCTCTTGTGGCTATTTTTATTAAATGACTTTAAATTACTTCCCCAAAAAATGTATTAAAATGTAGAAATTTCTGCTCCAGAACACATGCACTTTTGGATAATCATTCCTAAATTAATTGTGGTGATACATATTTTGATGATGCAGGATGGTTGATCCTAGACAAAGGCACCCCAAATGTGCTTCCCAGAGCATCAAGAAGTGTATTGAGCATTCAGGTTTTTCATTGTTGTATTTTTTGGTGAAAAGCCATATGCCTGAGGAAAGACAGGTAGAAACTCGGCAGGGAGAGAAATCCACGTTGGCAGACAGAGTCAGGTGGAGGAGAGACTGGGACTGTCACTTTTGACAACAGGCTTGATAACAGATGCTGCTTTATCTGTGGCACTGCTCCTGGTGATGAGCAGGTTACTCACCACAACTTTGGTTATTAAAAGAATGAAAAATTAATCTACAAAAACTTTCCCAGTTAAACCAATATGTGTGTTCCTGGTGAAAGCTTTTTTCACCCTGAATCACTGTATTCTGATTTCAAGTATGGGAAGGAAGAAAGTGGGAGGGGGTAGCTCGTAGGCCATTCTGTTTTGTAATATAAAGCTCTTAGCTGCGTGGGTTTTTTTTTTTCAGTAAGGAGGTAATGCCTTCTGGAAATTCAGCTTGTGGTGTGAAGGAGGTTCTGTTGAACTGGGAACATAGAGTTTCCTCTTTTTATTAGAAGAGTGGCTATTAATAAAAAGCAGTTTGGTACTGCGTAGACTTGACAGCATTGTGATTACGAATCCAGTGTCATAGCTTACCTTTTAGTCTGCTGTTCCAGCTGCAGTGCTAGCAGGACAGCTCATCAGTATCTGATTGCAAATTAAGACTGCAAAAAAAGCTCTTTAAGGCCAAATTAAAAGTCATAGACAAGGGACAAGCAACTGACATCATCTATCTGGACCTGAGCAAAGCCTTCAGCACTGTCCCACACTACATCCTGGTCTCCAAACTGGTAAAACATGAGTTTGACAGATGAACAACTCAGTGGATTAAAACCTGGCTGGATGGCCATGCCTAAAGAGTGGCTGTCAGTGTGTCCATGTCCCAGTGGAGGCCAGCGACAAGTTGAGTCCCTCAATGATCAGTGCTGAGACCAGTCTTGTTCAGCATCTTCATTGCTGATATGGACAGTGGCATTGGGTGTACCCTCAGCAAGTTCACCAATGACACCAAGCTGTGTGGTGTGGCTGACATGCTGGAGGGAAGGGATGCCATCCAGAGGGACCTTGACAGGCTGGAGAAGTGGGCCTATGCCAACCTCATGAAGTTCAACAAGACCAAGTGCAGGGTCCTGCATCTGGGGCTGGGTCAGGGCAATCCCAAGCACCAATAAAGGCTGGTCAGTGACTGGCTTGAGAGCAGCCCTGGGGAGAGGGACTTGGGGGTGCTGATAGGTGAGGAGCTTAACATGAGCCACCAGTGTGCCCTTGCAGCCCGGAAAGCCAACCAGATCCTGGGCTGCATCAAGAGAAATGTGACCAGCAGGTCAAGGGAGGTCTTCCTGAGAATTCACCTGGAGTACTGTATCTAGTTCTGGAGCCCCTGTTACAAGAAAGATATATATGTACTGGAATGCCTCCAGAGAAGGCACATGAGGATGATCAGAGGGCTGGAGTACCTCTCCTGTGAGGACAGGCTGAGAGAGTCGGGATTGTTCCATCTGGAGAGGGGAAGGCTCTGAGGAGACCTTATTGTGGCCTTCCAGTATCTGAAGGGGGCCTACAGGAAAGCTGGTGAGGCACTTCTTAGGATGTCAGGTGGTGATAGGACATGGGGGGATGGAGCAAAACTAGAAGTGGTTAGATTCCGATTAGATGTTAGGAAGAAGTTCTTCACAGTGAGGGCGGTGAGACACTGGAACAGGTTGCCTAGGGAGATGGTGGATGTTTTTAAGGCCAGGTTGGATGTGGCTCTGAGCAACCTGATCTAGTGTGAGGTGTACCTGCCTGCAGCAGCGGTGTTGGAACTGTGTCATCCTTGAGCTCCCTTCCAGCCCTTACAATTCTAGGATTCATATTAGCCGACTTTATATTTTGAGGTACAAGATTTCTTTGTCTCTAAAATTGTTTTTAACTTGTTTTCTCCTGTACCAATGTAATTTTAATAGTTTTTCAGACAGTGGGTTCAATAGTACTGGCTCTATGCAATTTATTCTTTTTTGTAGAGTGAAGATAGACTTGGTGCTGGAAATTCAGGAAAAACATTATTTTCCCACTTGATTTTATTTCCGTGTTTTGCCAAATAATTTGCAAGTATAAAATAATATTTGTCAGCTGGACTTTGTATCCTCATTCACATAATAACTCCATGTTTTTTAAACTTTCAGAAACAGTATTAGAAAACCAATCCATATAATGAAAGTCAGTTTTTCTCTGAATGGAATGTACACATGCATGTGTGTGTTAACATTGTAAAGCAAGGGATTATTTTGGCTTACCTTTATTAGGACTACTTCATTGTATTAGCTTTAATGTCTCAGATTGCCTCATTACTTTAATGTCATGTGGGGAAGTCAGTGCTCTCACTATAAAGTGCAGTCATTTTTTGATAGGATATTGCGTTCTGGGTGGGAAAGTTTTAGCCGTATGCCATCTAGCTTCCAGCAGGTTCACACAGCAGAGCTACTGGACTTTGCAACTGTATAATTCTGCCACATTCTGTCTTAACTAGATTTCTTCTTAAAATCAAAATATGCCTGCATAAAATAAGATCGCTTCTTGCCCTTTTACCAGCCTCCTCCTCCCTCCTGAAGTTTGAGGATTTCCGTATGTGATGGTTTGAGAGTTCCCTGCCCCCCCCCCACACTTTGTAAAATCACCCAGACTAGACTCAGCCAGCTGGAAGTTAAGAGATGAAGCTATATTTACAGCTTAGCACAATATACAAGCAGATATATACACAATATACAAGAATATTTACAGAAATATACAAGTTAAAGGTAATACAGGAACACAACACCCCTCCTAGAAATCAGAGACCCCAGGAGGGGCTTCCAACCACCCTTCCACCTTGTCCCTACCCCTATACCTTACCCCAAGGTTTGCCTTACATGCAAGGTGGATTTGGAGGATCGGCCAGGGGACTTAGAAGGAAAGTGGTTAGTTAGATTATTCAGCAGAGAGGAGAGGACTCACTAGCTCCCAGAGAAAGACTGAGAGACTGCCTTATCTATGTTTGTGTTCTAATTTTTAAACATCTCAGCAAGCCTATGAGTGTAGTAGACATCACTATTGTTTTCTTTTGACAGCCTATAATATAATTTTCTCCATTAAAATATTCCAATTAGCCTCAAACCAGCACACTGTATAATCTGCAGTACTTTCAGCATTTCCTTTGCAAATATAAGTGCATCCTCCTCTGGCCTGTGAAAATCCATTCATTTTTCATATGTGGGTTGTGGATCAGTCAGTTGGGAAGGATGCTGCAGTGAAGTCAACTTATTGTAGCAGTAAGTCTGCTGCAGTACAGCACAGAACCAATAAAAACACATAATCAGTGTGTGTTTGATGTGATGGATCAGTGACCCTAAGGAAAACCTGAACTCAGCACATGGGCCAACATATAAGAGAAAGTTGTTCCTTATTCACCTGGGTTGAGGATACAGCAGAACTAATGCTTTTCATGTTCCCCCCCAACTAAACTCTGTGCAGCCTCTTTGAGGAAAAGTGCTGCTCCCTGAGAATATTGGTTAGTTTTAATGTATAGGGAAAATGTCTGCAACTCTCAAATGCTATTGACAGCCCATCATAGCTGAAGAGGCCCAAGCTGTTCTGGAGATTTTCTTCCAGCTTTTGCTCTCTCACTCACAGGTGACGTTATTAAAATGCAGTGCCCCAGACTGGTCTATCCACCCACATACTTGCCTGGGATTGCAAAAGAAAAGAACTGAATAGCTGGAGATAAAACCAACCAACCCACCCCCCAAAAAAACCCAAACAAACAAAAAACAACCAACAAAACAACAACAACTAAATCAGCCCAACACAAAACAACAACAGAAACACACAAAACAAAACCAACCAAACAAAACATTTCAGCAGCATAAAAATCTCAGTGTACTTTCCATGTGCCATATTAAACAACACTTCAAGTTGAAAACTAGAATCCCTCTTCCTACTCCAGCAATAGTCCTCTGGTTTCATTTTTTGGGCTTTGCTTAGCTTTCCTGTGCTGAGCTCCACAGGCGGTGTTCACTGGACTGGGTTGATGGAGCTGCTGGTATGACTAATCAAAACTGCTGTGGCTTCTTAGTGGGGAGCAGTAACAAGGCTCCTTTGTGAGTCTATTTATATCCCCCTAAGCTGGTACAGTGGTGAGGATTAGTGCAGGAGAAGGACAGTCAGTTGTTGAGGGCTTCAGGGTCCCATGCTCTGCTCCACCAGCATTGCCTGCTTTTGCTGGGGACAGAGCACAGGTGGGCGCCACTTGCACCCTGTGCATGGTGCATAACCTGCAGCTAGGGCACCATTGCTTGTCTGCCAAGCAGGATCTGTGCCTAGTCCTTGAGGAAGAAGGGATCTTAGGGAGAAGGTGCTGTCCAGCGCAGTGCCTGGGTAGGTACCTAGGGCTGTACCGGAGCAGGGAGGCTCCTGCTGAGCTGGCTAAGAGACAGGACATTGGCACTTGATCAGCTCCCTACAGCCCATGGCTGGGATAAGCAAGTGGTCCAGGTATCTTTCTTTTGCCCTTTTTTGTATCTTAATAACTTGTCTGTGGTTGGGTGAGGGGAAGCCATGCAGGATTGTCTCGAATGTGCCTGATTTAATTTTTGTAATAGACTTGTGGAAGTGGATACTGCAGGTGTGACAGAGGGGAGGTGATTTTGCAAAGACTGTGTGGTTTTTGGGTTTTTTTTTAATTTGTCTCCTGTTTCTCGTGCAAACTCAATTTCAGCATGTTTAATGTGGCTGAGCAAAACCACTCACCTCCCAGCAAGGCTGTGCCCTGGAGTGGTTTTCAGTTGCTACTTTCTAAGAGGTCTTCAGCTAGTTTTCTTGGGCCAGTCTCTTCATCCTACTATGTATCATCAGGACAAATAATTGTAGCAAAATCAGTCTGATAGTGAAGCTTAAGAATCTGAAGTCTTGGGAGTTTTTCAGTCTTGAACTTTGATTGGTGTCAAAAGAAAATTCAATGGAAAAGGTTGCCCTGACAGTGAGCAGTTTGCTGACATATACAGAGGTTACATGAGGATGCAAAGGAATTTTTATGGAACAATGCAGGAGGAAATGTGCATACTGATGAATATGTGACACCAAAAGTGTTTGTTCTTCCATCTAAATCCAAAGAGGAGATTATGGGATTTCTCCTTAGGAAGGAGGGGAATATAAAGTAGTGATCAAGGAGAGAAGAAAAAAATACATTTGTATCGTGCAGGTTTGGGAGGAGGCAGAGAGAGTAGTAAGTGATAAATTTGGCTGAGTTGGATTTTTTTTTTTTTTTTTGCTGTCAGGCAGTTGCTGCTTCCTACTCTTTAAAAACATATGCTGTGAAGGTGGGATGCTGGAACAGCATGGGCTCAGGATATGTTTCTGTCTCTATCTGCTTAGTGGAGACCAGACAGAGCAGCTAGCTCCATTAGAGAAATCCTTAATCTAGTGAGGCTAATAGATCTTCTTCCACTGTGAGCTGCTCAGACAGAAACTGCACATTGTGTTTCTGGACCTGGATCACAGAAGACTTGTGATCAACTTTTGGGGGTTACTGTTGGTTTAAAATAATACATAGCAGAGTGTTGGCATGGAAAATGCATCACATGTTTCTGCTGACCTCACTGAATTTTGAGTAGATCTATAAAATATTAGATTTTCATTAATCACTCGGAGTCCATATGTAGTATTCAGTGTGTCTTTTTCAGTGGCCTTTTCCTATGTACAAAAGACACATTTTCTGTTCTTTGATGCTGTTTAAACTTCCCCGAGGAGACTTATGGCATCCTAACACCAGTATTACAATCCAATTTTGTTTTCCAGCTGAAAATGATTAAATCTAGTTTGTATAATGCAGAGAGTGGAGTATTTAGTGTGAGACAGAGCCATATTTGATGCTTTGGGCTTAAAAATAGTCATACAGGTACGACTTGTGTGTGAATATATTATTGTTACTTGTGAGACTGTCCATAGATACCTTGCATCTGAATCCGTGCCTTGGTTTATGTGGGAAGAGTGTACATAAAAATTCAATTATTAAACTGCCTTGTCACTTCAGAAGGATGCTGATAGCCCCTGCAGCTTTTTGGTGCACAAGCTTTATTAGCAGCAGAAGTAGCTATTCTTGAATGCTAGCTAGAGCCTTTTTTCTCCCTCTATTTTTGTCATTCATTGTAACTGATCTAACCTTAGAAAATCATTGAGGTGGTTTCTGAATTGACTTCTTTGTATCCAAGCACATGTTTCAGCTTGCAGGTTTTTTTCATTTTCATTTTTTGCCAGATAGACTCTGTGGTGATAATTAGGGTGACTAAAGATTGAGATCTGAAAGGGTGGTGTGAGGAGGACTGGAAGAAGAATATTCTGTTGAAGACTTTTGTTGTTGTAAAGTGATTCTGGTTTTAGTCTTTGGAAAACAACCTTTATTTTGCTGTGAAGTGACTGAATCCAGCTTTCAAGTTTAATGATGTTAAATTGGGTGCTTATCTTGGCACATACAGTTTCTGCAAAATAAAAACCTGCAAGAACATTATGCACTAAACAAAATCAGCTCTGCTCTGGGAATTGCAGAGTTGTCTGGTCATTTTTAAACTTTCCAGTCTTCAGTGGTTTTCAGTGTTTTAAGGCTGCCATACGTCTGCTCAGAATGAGGCATATGTTTGCAGGGTATCCAAATAAAGGAAAACAGCATTGTTGCAGTTAACGTATTAAGCAAGGATTTATTTTCTTTAGTCAGCATAAATTTATTGAAGACTTGAGTTTGTGTATGCAATTCAGTTTGTTGACACAGTGGCTGGACTGGAGTGGGTTCCTCACCTGATCCAGTGGCTTGGGCAGGCAGCTCTGGGAGTTTCTTCCTGAAGGCCTGAGCTCCAGGTGTAGTGTGGGGTTTGGCCGTCACTGTTTCTCTGGGGCAGGAGGTAAGGTGGGTGTTATGGGTAAATCTTTGGCAGAGGTATTGCCACTTTGGTATGCTTGTGGTTAGTGCATTCCCTTTTTGTGAACTGTCAGTCAGAGTTTGTCTATTTCTGGGTCTCATGCAACTGAGAGGAGTCAAGAAATTATGCCCTCTGTTTTCGGGATTCAAACATACTCCTCTGCTTCTGTATGTGTGATGGAGGCAGGAAGGTTTGGGCAGGACTGGAGACAGGAACGAGGCTGTATCTTGTAGGTACAGTACTATGTGCAGAGAGCGAAGGGGTCCATTTTCTTTGGGCACAGCTGCCAGTCCTTTTGCAAGAGTATCACTGTCTGTGGATGACTGAAATATTCCCATAAGAGAGACAGTGCAGGGGAAGAAAGGTTATTCTTATCTGTTCTTGCTTCTGTGGTCTTGCTTAACTATTGTGTCCTTATTAGCACAGTCTTATAGCAAAGAAAATTGCAACTGGGGTCCAGCTCTGTGTATGAGAGAATAAAATATCAGGAGATGAGACAAGGACATAGAGCCAGCCTCAGCAGAAGAGCCAACTTCTTTTGCTTGGCTTGCTGCAGTCCCCATCTTTGTTCTAGGAATTAAGAGTGATGGCCTGGCCTTCCACAGAGTAGGACAAAGATCTGCAGCCCTACGAGCTTGTAGGAGCTCTTGTTGACAGCAGTGGCTGCACTGACATTGTTATACCTGCCTTTGCAGATCCCCTCTATTTCAACGGAGAGTCTCTGCACAACATGTTGGAAAAAATTGGGCTCAGTTAATACAGGCATAGGCAGAGAGGGAGGTCATGATCTGAGGAGTTGCAGGAAAATACCCTTCCTTTGCCAGTGGAGAAATGTAGATGAAAGCATGTTTGAAGTTGTACTGCTGCAGTCATCAGTTGGAGATTGAGAAGGGAATACAGCTTGGAATAGAACAACTGAAACTTGAGCTGAGGTGAGGAGGAAGAGGTTACCTCAGAAGATGATTGTACAGCTATAAACACCTTATGCCTTGGGCTTCCAACACGTTAAGGCAGCTGAGATTTCATGCCCATATTTTGAGCTCTGTAATGTGCCAAACTCTAATGTCTCTCTTAACCTGAAAATAGTTATATGGCATTGGTTTTATTTTTGTAATATCACAGTGATTTACAGTTGCATAGCTATCTCCAAATGTCACACTCAGTGGGAACACTGTAAATGTTTTAGATACACTTGTGTATGTAGTCCAGCAAGGTTCCTCCAGAAGAGCAGTTTTTTGTTGTGTTTTTTCCCCCCCCCCCCCCTTTTTTTAAGTAGGTTTTTTGGTTTTGTTTTTTTTTTTCAAATCCCTCTTGTCCTCCTGAGATCAAGCTGCCTTAAGGAAAGGTTTCTGCATAAAAAGCTTATCCAGGTCTTTATGAATGCGGAAAATATTGTAATTGTTTTCTAAAGTTTTGCACTCATCTTTTGTCTCAGTTATGGTTAAGCTGGAACAAATGAGTCCTGGATGCTGTGTGACATGGCCAGTATTTATTTGGAAGATGATTTGAGAATTCCAAGTTGTGTGAGAATAGGTTGAGAAGTAATATTGAGTACTTGACAAGTGTAAGCTCTTAAACAGGTGAGGAAAAAGACTTCACATAGGTCTAATATGTTGGTTCTATTTCTTATTCCAATGTTTTTCTGACTGAAAAGGACCACATTGTTGGTAGTGGAGATCTGCAGTACTGTTCTAAATACTTAAGTTGTTAAATACTCTTCCTCCAGTACATCTTCTTTAGCCATTCCTTTTTGTGAACAAATTTACCACATACTGTATCATCAAGTTTGCATTATCCTGTGTCTTTCTATGCCACTACTACCAGTACAGTTTCAGCAGAGGTGTTTAGAAAAGATTTTCAGCCAGGGAGGTCTAACTGGGCCAGAAGCTTGTGATTTTGTATGAATTCCCTTACTGGTCCTGCTGGCTGGTGGTATTTTTGGTATTCTTTCTCTTGGAAGGTAAAAACATCCATACCTTGTTTTTAGTGCTGAGGTGATCTTTATGTTATAGCTTCAGACTGGACAAGATGAAATAGTAATAATTCCCTGAAGAAGATGGAAACTGTTTGCATAATTTTTAGATTTGGTAGTAAGATGGTTCATTATTCGGAGTTGATAGTGCTGCCTCCAAACATAGCTTCCATGTTTTAGAAATTGGATAAATAATTCCCACCTTAAGGAAGAACAAGTACTGAGTTTAATTTTGATGCATAGAAATTTATAGTTACAATATTGTGAATTCAGAAGTGTTGAGTGCAAGGTTTTAAAGAGGTCAAGATAATGCTTTTAAGATCCGTGAACCGGAGAAAGCTCTATTACTACTGCAGGGTACGTCAGGAATAAGTTGGTTTGAGTGGATTGGAGCAGAGAGAGCTGAGAAAACGAGACATTTGAGAGGAGTACTTCAGTGATGTGATCTTGTCCACGTACTTCTGAAATGTCCTGTGGATTTTGATAGAACAAAAAGCAGATCCTTGTTGTTCTGTGTATTATTCATTCACGCTGAAGGTCAATACATACATCCACACACAGTGTAGGTTTCTGGGCTTTTTAGGCACACTATGTTGATTACTCTTAGCTCACAGATAATGTGAGGGCTTTGCATGTAGGTATGTTGAAATTTTGTTGATTTTGGAATGTCCAGCTCTGAACCCTAGTTTGAGTTCAGGCTTGTGGATTGTTCCTAAAGTAAATAGATTTTGATGGTAGTTCATCTAAACCGTTATATAATTCTTAGCAGTGATTGATAGAACTGTTACATCTAGTACAATGTGCTAGCTAGACACACTGGATTTAAAATGTATTCAGTGTTTTCCTAGATATTTTGTTTATTGATTACCACACCATTTTCTACCGTTGCAACTTTTCTTTTGACACTGCAGTAGATCCACTACCTGGCTGCCAACATGAAGACACAGGTGGGAAAATGTTGTGTAGCCACCAGCTTGGCAAAGGAGCGTGAGCTTGCTATGATTTGAAGATGGAAAGGTGGGAATAGCCAACCCTAACCAAGTATGGGATGGGGACTGGAGAGAGGAAAGGGTGCAAAGACAGTGACGGTGCTCCAGAGGGAATCACACTGTTGACTCCATGCGTGGAGGTAATTGGGCTGAGCAAAGAGCTGCTGGTGCAGAAGGCGAGGACATGAAAACTTGTTACAAGGAACTTCTGTAATTGCTAGGGATCAAAATTGGGTGGGTTGCTGTTAGACTGGAATCACTTCATGGTTATTCCATTCTAAACAGCTTTCCTTAATTAAGACACACTTTTCTTCAACTATAATGTGTTTTCAACGAATTTTAACTGGAAAGCATATAATTTAATAAGTTAGATTCATGAAGCTGTTTAAGAGCCCAGATTTTTTTTTTTTTTCTGCTCATGAAGATCTTGTGAACTTGGAAAAGAGTTGAGTACATTAAAGCATACTTGTGTGTTTTAGGATGACATGGCTGCTAATGACTTTTTCACAGCAAGTTGGTTTTTTTTTTTTCCTTTTAATTTCTATACATGTGTTTTGGTGTTGCTTGAGACTACCAGCTGTTTTGCTCTCTCAGTTGTTCATCTTCAGTCTGTGTGTCTGTGCATGTTAAGTGTCCAGTCTTGGATGTCTGGGTGTTTTGTTTTTTTTATTTCCCTGTGGCTGACCCAGCTGTCACTGGACAAAGAGATGTAGGCAGCAGGGCTCAGCTGTATGAAGTCAGAGACGAATTTTTTTCAAATGCTGAGCTGATTAGTTGTTATCATTGGTTCCACCCATTTCAGTGAAGTTTGTCACAGGGGATTTTCCCCAAAGACTAGATGCTAATATGCAAGGAGTGGTGTCTCTGACAAACAGATGGGTTTCGTGCTGCTGTTAGAGAGAAGCAGAATATTGAAACAAAGACACTGGTATGGTTCAAGTGTTGACAGTAGTAATTCGAATTTGTATATGTCAGACTTCCTGTGTGTTTTTTTTTTTTTTTAAACAGCACAGTTGGCAAGCAAACTGCTGATGATTTCTGATATTGAGAGCTTCACCTTTAAATTCACTTTTTAGGCTGTTGAGATGGCATACTGGGGTGTGTTTTTTTTCATCTCATGTAAGCAGCATTTAAGCAATTTTGATGTGAAATGGTTTGGCTCAATGGTTTTTTTCACCCAAAAATTATTCTATCATACTGTGAAAGCATTTCCATTTAATCTTTAGCAGATACCTAATATAGCAACCCTCCACAAGTTTTCATCCCAAATGAAGTTTCATTGTTTTGTATATGGAGAGTAAGTGTGAAAGAGAGGAGATATGGTATGTGTTGTTTTCATAAAGCTCATTACAGATCTCCAGATGTAAAAGACATTGCCTTAAACCATTTACCATGATGGTATTTACCAGTACTTTTTCAGGTTTATTGCTCACCGTGAATAGACATTTTACACATTTTAGGTTTAATCTCTGTAAAAGTATGTCCACACAATTAGCTTTAAATTTCAAGTTGTGATATTTCTGCCTTAAGCTAGGAAGGACCCCTGGGTTTGGCTCTTGAGAGGGATTTATGCCATCACTGTGTGGCTCACCCAAACAAAGCACAGATTTCTTGTCTCTGTTTGAAAGGATGTGTAAGACTCTCCAAGATGGAAAGTGTGAATGGTGATGTAGGGTGTACTTTATTAAAAGCATTTAAATAGCTGCTATTTATTCCCAGCAAGAGGGAAATTGGAACATACAAGGCTGAATCTGAGTGAAAGGCAGTAGAACTACTGCACAGAAAGGGAGCGAAGTGTTTCGGGCTGTGATGCTCCAGAAGGAAGCATGGAGACAAATTCTGAAGTGGACTGTGGGTCAGCTTTTAGCAGACCTTCAGTATATTGGAAAGACCAAAATCTAATGTGTGAAGTGCAAAACCATCAACCTGGACAGAGAAGCTGTGGGCATGCTTTGAAGTTTGAAAAGCCTGAGAAGTGACTTTGCATATATGTATGTGTGTGTACATATTATATGTACATATCTATATGTATAGATATATATATGAGTGTGTATATATATAACTGGTTTGTATCATCTGCATTGGTTATGAATGACAGACAGTGAAGGTTTACTTCAGAATATACTGTGGGAGTTGTAATTTGAAGGGAATCCTTTAATATGGAATTACTACATGAATTGTCAGGGTTGGAAGGGACCTCAAGGATCATCCAATTCCAAAGCCCCTGCCATGGGCAGGGTCACTTTTCACTAGATCAGGTTGCTCAGAGCCACATCCAGCCTGACCTTAAAAACATCCAGCCTTCTACCACCTCCCTGAGCAACCTGTTCCAGTGTCTCACCACCCTCATGATGAAGAACGTCTTCCGAACATCTAATGGATCCAGCTTGGATCCATTCTCCCTAGTCCTGTCACTATCTAGCACCCTAAAAAGTCCCTCACCAGCTTTCCTGTAATCCCCCTTCATGCTGAAAGGCCACAACAAGGTCTCCTTGAAGTCTTCTCCTATCCAGGCTGAACAACTCCAACTCTCTCAGCCTGTCCTCACAGGAGAGGTACTCCAGCCCTCTGATCATCCTCATGTCCCTTCTCTGGACACATTCCAGCACATCCATATCTTTCTTGTAATAGGGACTCCAGAACTGGATGCAGTACTCCAGGTGCAGTCTTATGAGAGCATTGTAGAGGGGGAGAATCGCCTCCCTCGACCTACTGCTGCACATCTCTTGATGCAGCCCAGGATCTGGTTGGCTTTCTGGGCTACAAGTGTTCACTGGTGGCTCATGTTGAGCTCCTCATCCACCAGCACCTCTAAATCCTTTTATTTAGGGCCACTCTCAAGCCAGTTGCTGCCCAGCCTGTATCGGTACCTGGGATTACCCTGACCCAGATGCAGGACCCTGCACTTGGTCTTGCTAAGCCTCATGAAGTTGGCATGGGCCCACCTCTCCAGCCTGTCAAGGTTCTTCTGGATGGCGTCCCTTCCCTCCAGCGTGTCAGCCGCACCACACAGCTTGGTGTCATTGGTGAACTTGCTGAGGGTGCACTCAATGCCACTGTCCATGTTGCTGCAAAGATGTTGAACAAAACCAGTCCCAGTACTAATCCTTGCTATTGATGTATCTATAGAAACTTTTGCTATCCCCTTAGATCTCCCTGGCTAGATTTAATTCTGAGTTTTAACTTTTCTAACCAGGTCCCTTGCTGCTGGGACAGCTTCCTTTAATGTATCCCATTCTAGCTGTCCTTTCTTTCATTCCTTATACATTTCTTTTTGTGTGACAGCGTGTCTAGGAGCAGCTTGCTCATCCAGACAGACCTCCTAACATTCTTTTCTGCCTTCCTTTTTGTTGGTATACTTTGGTCTTGGACACAGAGAAGATGATCCAGCTGTCTTGGGCCCCTTCCTTCCCTCTAGGACTTTGTCCCACTTCGGCCAGCAGATCTCTGAAGCAATCAGTCTGCATAACTTAAGTGTCCAGGGTTGTAAGCTTGGAATGCATCCTTCTAGATGCCCCGAGGTTCTTAAATTCCTAGTGCATTGTGGTCACTGCAGCCAAGGCTGTCCCTGAGCCTCATATTGATCACCAGCCTTTCCCTGTTGGTGAGAACAAGGTCCAGACTAGCACCTGTTCTTCTTGGTTCCTCCACCATTTGGAGAAGGAAGTTGTCATTTGTGCATTCCAGGAACATCCTGGATTGCTATTGCCTTGCTGTGTTGTCCCTCCAGTAGATGTCAAGGTGATTGAAATCTCCCATAAGGACCAGGGTCTGTGAGTGCAAAGCCACTTCTCTCTGCTTGTGTAGGGCCTCAACTGCTTGGTTCTGCTGGTCAGGTGACCTGTAACAGACCCCTACTGTAATATACTTTAATCTTAACCCATATGCTCTCAACTAGCACATTGTCCTTCCCCAGGTGGACCTCCACCAATTCCAGCTGGTCACTGATATAGGGGACACCACCTCCTCCCCTCCTACCCTGTTTGCCCTTCCTAAAGACCTTGCACCTGTCTATCCCTACATTCCAGTTATGGGAATCATCCCACCAAGCTTCACTAATAGTCACTATGTTGTGGCTTTCCAGTAGCACAGTTGGCCCTTAATTCATCCTATTTATTGCCCAAGCTGCATGCATTTACACAATGTCACCCACTTGGGTGAATCCCCCTTGGTTCCCTTGGGTGTCTCAGTTCGTTGTCCCTGGCTTGCCTCAGGGCAACAAGATGAGAGCCCTTACTAGTTCTCCATCCCTCTGCCCCTGCTGTGCTTCCCCACTGTGTGTCACAGGCAGGCATGAGATTATTAACTGCTTCCCCCTTCAAATCTAGTTTAAAGCCCTATCAATGAGCCCTGCCAACTCCTGCCCGAGATTCCTTATCCCCCTCTGAGACAAGTGCAACTCATTAGTTGCTTGCAGCTCTGGAGTCTTGTGTACCAATCCATGATTGTAAAACTCAAACCTCTGTCAATGGCACCAGTCCTGGAGCCATGAATTGACCTGTTGGCTTTTCTTATGTATTCCCTCATCCATCACGGATGGATGGAGAATACAACCTGAGCTCCTGATCTCTTTACCAGTTGCCCCAAGGTCCTGAAATCCCTTTTAATTGATTGTGAGCCTCTCATTGCTACATCATCACTATCCACCTGAAAGACCAGAAGCAGGTGGTAATCTGAAGGTCTCACAAAGGTGGGAAGTTTTCCAGTGACATCCTTTACTTAGGCAGCAGGGAGACAGCAGACCTCTCTATGAAGCTGGTTTGGTCTGCACATTGGGCCTTCCACTTCCCTCAGTAGGGAGTCTCCTACTACAATGACCCATTGCTTTTTCCTTTCAGGGTTGGTTTTGATACCTGGCCTGAAGTGGGTCAGCCTTGGTGGTGCTTCTGGCCTTCCCTCATCCTTGCTCACAACCAGTTCCTCCTGCAGAGCTTCATGACTGCTCTGCAAGGCCACTGCAGGCAGTGTGCATCTCGAAGGAACATGCTTGCTCCATTTGTTTCATTGGGCAGATACCTGTTGCTGTTGACCCTGCTCCTGTAGTAACCTACAGGAAAGCAGAGGTGCTTGCTGATAAGAGGATACGGGATCCTCTGCTCCAGTAAGAATTAACTCCTGCTCCGTTTTTGTAGACATCAGTTTGTGGAAGTAATTAATTTCCCTCTTAATCTCTCTGATGTTTCTTAACCTACTCACGCCTTCACTGAGTTCCATTACTTCATCTTGAAGCTGTGGCACCCAGCTAAGCAGGTCATCAAACTGCTCACCCCACTGACAGCCATAGTCAGTGTTGCCCCCTGTTGCCAGTGAAAGGCTGTGGCATTCCCCATAGCCTGTGGCCTGGATACCCATATCCATTTTGGTGGGTGCTGGGAGACAGCACTGCTCCTCTGAGTTGTCACCATCACTCCTTGAGTAATTTGCAACACCTCATGTCCTACCCACACTCCCTGCCTGTGCCATCTGCCAAGCTAACCAAAAAAGGGCCCTTTGCCAACCTTTCTGGTCGTGATATCACCCTGACTAGTGCACACTTACCGCAGGTGGTCAGTCTGGCTAGTGAGCTTACGTTGTGTACTGGCAAAGGCTCAGTGCCCTGCCCAATGAGCTGCAACCACCTTCGGCACTCACCGGGGCGCACACAATCGCTGCTTGCTTACTCCATGCTCTGCTTCTTACAGCCTGATCAACAGTGGGTGGTGCTAACTCCACCCAGGCTATCTCAGCAGCCTGTCACAAGCTGCCAGTCTCCAGCACAGGCAAACCGCTCTCTCTGGCTTAAAAAAAACGCCCGAGGAGAGCTTTTTCGTTGGCCTTTGCCTTCAGATCCCTTCCCCAGTGCGGTCTCACCTGTCCTGAAGCTGGTCTCCACAGCATATTCTTCCTTCTCGTACTCTTTTGCACATACACACCATGCCCCTTAGATTCTCTGTTTTCAAAGAAATTAGAAGTAAAAGTGGGATAGCAACTGTGTTCAGAAGTGGTCAACTGCAGGTTTCGGATGCTTTTACTGATTGCCTGGTTTTCTGTCGCGTCCAGAGGTAGATACAGGTATGTCAGGAGGCAGGACAACACTGAAAATGGTAAGGGGAAAGGAAGGAGGGGATTGTGTTATGCAGCTTTACGGATCTGATAAGTGAGCTAGATTAGGATAGCTCATGGATGTATTGAATTATTGAGAATGACACAAGAAGCTGTTTATGTTCCTTACATAGTTTTACTGATGCACCTTAGTCTTTTGCAAATTTTAGGTACTTCATTCCTATGTTACCCCGACAGATAGATCTGCCAGCCATAACTAATGTAACATGAAGTAACTTGACTTTAGCCAACGTTAGGCATTTGATGAGGCCTTCTTGAGAAGACAAGAAAAAATACATGTAACTATTTTTTGGGATGGAAAAACAGTGGCATTGTTAATATGTTACTATTTAGGACCTCTGTGGTAACTGCCTCCTTTTTTTTTTCCTTTTTTTTTTTTTTTCCCCTGCCAAGGACTAAAAGTACTAAAAATATCCAAATAATATTTTTCATAAATTGGATAAGTTATTTAGTAGCTTACTTACAATGTCTTTTTTGTATACCTATTTGATTTCGTTGTATCTTAATTGAGCACACGATTGGTGAACTGCCAGTTAAAAAAATTAAAAATTTAGAGGTTTAGAAACAATATTATGAAGTGTTAGTATGTCTGGTCTAGTGTTATTTTAAAGGCAGTGAGAAAACTGTTTGAAAGAAACTGCTTGAGATTTATGAGAGGACAATAGCACCTGTACTGTCACAGCAAATTCTTGACATTTTCTCTACATAGACTTAACAACAATGGATGAGTGGCTTCTGAGGAAGATCCCCAAGACTGACTTCAGAGTTGACTTGTGTGGCTGGTGCAGAGCAATACTTTTTGTAACTGGCCATCTTAGCAATGTATGAGGAATTTTTTTCTGTAGAACAAACAACTGTGTCATGATTTGGTTTATTTGGCTTTGAAACAAGCCAAGAGCACCTTGTGAGTTGCACTGTTCAGTATGAGCATTGTCCAAGTGTACCTGTTTAAGAATACCAGTGAATTATGCATTTGACCTTTAACCACGTGAAGGTTTACGGTTTATCTCAGTGCTGTAGTCTTTCTGCATTTCCCCAGGGCTGCATTCCTGGTGTGCAGGAATGCAGGCAGGGCAGTCTTGTAACCATCTACCTTATGCTTGAATCAAGAAAAATTCCTGCTTATAGGCAAGGTTTAAAATAACTGTAAGTAGCTTGGACCCTCATGATCCAACTGTGAAAATGTGAACTTGGGCTATTTTAAAAAGAGAATGCCGAAGACAGGCATCGCTTCACTGATGAGAAGTCTTGGATTGTGTCTTGGATGAATAGAGTTTGACTCAATTGATCTTGAAGGTCTTGTCCAACCTAAATGGTTCTATGAATGGAGGGAGAAGACTTTTATTTTGATAGCAATTGGTTCCAAAATTCTAGGGCTTATAGGGAAGTTGTACCTTGAAACATGTAGACTATACTATGAAGCAGTGGTTTGCAATTTTGTTTGTGTTGTGTAGAAGCTAAAATGACTGAAAACTGATTTTTTTTTTAATTTTTTTTTTATATATACAGACTTTTAAATGCAAATAATCACTATGACATATTTAACTTGGAGAATTAGTGCCAACAGTATGCAACAGTTTTTGGTAGATATAGCTCAGTTCTGAGGCCACTAATTCATCTTTCCTTTTAAATCAGAAAAAATGGGATTCTTGTTGAAACTCAGATTTTATTTCCTAGTATATCTGACAGAAATGAACAAAAGGAAGTGTATTTGCAAGGACTAGCATCAAATGCCCACTTTTGGTCAGATGTGCCATAGGGAACCCTGACTATAAATGATTACTACTGATTTAGAACCACAGAATGGTTTGGGTTAGAAGGGATTGTAAAAATCATCTAGTTCCAACCTCCCCTGCCATGCGCAGGGACATCTTTCACTAGATCAAGTTGCTCAAAGCCCGATCCAGTCTGGCCTTGAACACTTCCAGGGAGAGGACATCTACAAGCCTTCTGGGCAAGCTTTTCCAGTGCCTCACATTGGAAGTAGTGATGTGAATTCTGCAGTTGGAGAGCTGCAGTCACCACCAAAAAAAAATACTACCGTGTGGTGTTTTGGGGTCACAGCATTTTGACGTGAGCCGCTTTCATGGCCTGAGGACGTGTTAATTAGCATGAGTAGTAGTGGTGGTACCTAAGAACAAAGTGAACGGGGAGACCTGCCCCCGCGGTAAGAGGCGGTGCTTTCTCGTTGGGCCGGCAGGGGGCAGGCGGGAGTTAGGGTGCTGCCTGGCGGCGGCGCGAGGCGCGGGCGGGCGGGTTGGCGGCGCGTGCCTAGTGCCAACTGTGCAGCGGGAGGTGGGGAGTCCTCCGTGTGGCGGCTGCGTGCTGCCTTTATCGGCGTGGCTGAAACCCGGCGGTGAGGGCTTATTTCCTTCCTTCCCCCCCCGCCAGGAGCTTGGTCATTTCGAAGAATTATTTAAATCTAACGTGAGCAGCGGTCACACGGATCAGTAAATTTCAGGCAACACGAAGACGTGACATAACAGAAGACAACCTTTAAAAAGGGAAGTGGCTGGGCAGCCCAGGTTAAAATGCCCTTTTAGTATGACTGCTAATTTTCACATTTCCCGGGTTTTACCGGAAAAATTGCCTTAGGAACTGTTCCTTACCTTGCTCTTGAGAGGAGTCGGTGCTTCTGGGTGGGTACGTCACCACTGCTGGTTTTAAACACTGCTTTGAGCTAC
The DNA here is from genome assembly GCA_013399055.1 of Ramphastos sulfuratus. Classification (NCBI taxonomy): domain Eukaryota; kingdom Metazoa; phylum Chordata; class Aves; order Piciformes; family Ramphastidae; genus Ramphastos; species Ramphastos sulfuratus. The sequence continues at coordinate 20,356 of WBNM01003824.1, read as the reverse complement.
AGGGAAGGGGCCATAAACGAGATGGATGATAGGGATGAAAAGCTAATTTTCTGTTTCACGAGAACTGTAGAGCCGCTGTCGTGTGTTGCTGCCGCTACTTGCAGTGAAGGATTTGCAGCCTTGTGCTTACCTGTGAGCCAGCAGCTAGGCCTTACATCTTTGAGTCAGCAGAGGGCTGGAACGAAGCGTTAATGGACAAATCATAGAATGATAGAATGGTAGGGTTGGAAGGAGACCTCAAGGATCATCTAGTTCCAACCCCCTGACATAGGCAGAGACACCTCCCACTTGTACAGGTTACTCAAGACCTCATCCAACCTGGCCTTGAACACCTCCAGGGAGGGAGCAGCCACAACCTCCCTGGGCAACCTGTTCCAGTGCCTCACCACCCTCACTGTAAAGAACTTCCTCCTAACATCTAGTCTAAATCTTCCCTCTGCCAGTTTAAACCCATTGCCCCTAGTCCTTGCAAGATCTTATAAATAGTCCCTCCCCAGCCTTCCTGTAGGACCCCTTCAGATACTGAAGGCTACTATAAGGTCTCCTCAAAGCCTTCTCTTCTCCAGGCTGCAGAGCCCCAACTCTCTCAGCCTGTCCTCATAGGAGAGCTGCTCCAACCCTCTGATCATCTTCGTGGCCCTCCTCTGGACCCGCTCCAACAGTTCCATGTCCTTCCTGTGCTGGGGGCTCCAGAACTGCACACAGTACTCCAGATGGGGTAAATAAATCCTAGCAGTTGCTCTCCAGCCGGGTACAGGTTCCTGGAATTGCCTGCCCTTTGCCTCTGGGACTCCAAATGCAAAAGCCTGTGTTAGACAGTATTACAACAAAGGTGTACTTTGGTAGATGAATATAAATTCTGTCGAGGGAAAGGAGGAGGGGATAGTACACATCTCTAAGTCTGTTGGGCATTCACGTGAACCGTACATAAAGGAATTTAGAGCGTGTCTAAAAACAGAAAATGGCTCTTGTTTGTTAGTACTGTTGTATGCTGAAGTAGTTCAGTTACTTTATTCAATTTCCTGTTTACTTTTAATGATATTTTTCTGACTTCTGGTGTTGTTTACACGTAAATTTGTTTGTACAGTGCAAGTGATTTTTCTCTCCCCCTTCCTTCTCACCTTCATCACCTCCCTTCTCCCTCATATCCAGTCTATGCCCTCAGTATTGCTGCATCAATCTGAACCATTACGTCCTAAACTATAGCCTGTGAAATTCAGAATGTCTTTATTAATGGCTTCCAAGCAGTAACTATAAAAGCACAGATTTATTTAAAAAAAAAAAAAAAAAGGAAATATTGTTTTATTAGTAAAGCATTTGCATGCATGTGTCTTTGAGACCACTATCTAATAGATTGCTTATACTCAGTTGAAATTGGAGGGTTTCCCCTTTATATCATACCTTCAAGGCTTATCAGCATTTTACTTCCAGAACTTTTTTAAAAGCACTGTTAGAATGACACGCTCAGAGAAATGCTGCCATTAATGCTTTTGTTAATGCTAGAAGTTTTTCTTGGCTGTAGGTTCAGATGATCTCATTTTGTCACTCAGAATTAATATAGAGTTATTACATTAGAATATAAATGTTTAGCTTCCAGCATCTTTAGTTGCCTCCAAAATATTTCGGGTTTAAGTCTTTCAGTCTTTTCTTTCTAGTCCTTTTATCCATTTGTGCAGGATTTTAGAACCAACAGTCATACTATACTCCACTTACTAGAAAGAGAAAATGTTTCTTGAAGTGCAGGACATAGTAAATGTAATTAAATGGTGAGAACCCAACAGAAAGCATTGTTGACTAGACTAGAAATTAATTTACTGTGCAATGTTGTGGATTTCATTGAAAGCAAGTTTCTATGGGGTTCCACCATCTAGATATCCCACAATTTTAGATTGTTGGGACTGCAGTTTCTACAAAAAAAATAACCACTCCAAAGTATCTGTGCACCTGCAAATGGCAAAAATAAAACAGAACTTCTACGTTCTTATCCATTTGACTTGTCTAATGTTACAACTCAGTTCAGTCTGTTCCTCCCCTTCCTTGGCTGCTCAGGAAGATGAAAGTGCTGATGGATGTTGTAGCACAGAAAATGCCTTGTGAAAATGATATTCATATAGCAAGAAACTATCTTATGAAGATCTTGAGAAGTTCCATGAGGTACAGTACTGATGTTTCAAGTGCACCCCTTCTGTTCCTTCCCACTGACCGGATTCCTCCTACCATCTGCCAAGCCCCTAGCAAACCATAACAGAAGCCCCCCTCCCAACCTTCATCGCCTTTTGCTCCAGATTTTGTTTGTGTTGTGCTAGATTTCTAGTCTTGTGTTTCCTTAGAGGTGCATCACAGAATAGTAATGGTCTCATAATAAAAAATAAAACTTTTTGCTGAATTGATGCCTAGGAGGTCTGTTGAATTTGTCTAAATAGGTATCTGTCATTTGCTGAGCTGATATCACTACCATTGGAGGTGAGCTGTAAGGAAAAAAAACCTTAGATGTTTTGTGCAGCTGAACAGTGGAACAATTTTATTTACACTTTAACAGTCTTGGAGCCTTTGGAATCCGCAAGGACTGTCCAGAGTCCATCATCACATGACTGAGCTGAATCTTTTGCACTTGTTTCACACTGAGGGTATCAGGGCTTCTACAGTCTCAGAATTTCATACCCTAACCAGAATGAAAAACATAGTTATGTTCAGCTTAACTGTTTCCTGGTTTGTCATGCTGGGAAGAGTAAGCTTTTGTCTATGAGAACAATTACTACTGTTTGGGGTTTTTTTTGTTTTGGTTTTTTTTTTCCCCCAGACAGTAATGGTGCTCCAATTTTTAGTGAAATTACAGCTTCCCTGTAGAATTAATTCTCCTTTTGTAGTCCTGCATGCAGAGTTTGAAAAGGCAATCCATCACTGAATTCACCAAATCTTCCTGAATATACTGTAAAAAGTCATGTACTCACATTTAACTTGTTTTGAAGATACTAGGTTTATAATAACCTTTGGTTTTACTCTGTAACTCCAGTGGCTTTCCAATAACCCAAATTGATAAAAAAGAGGAAATGAGCCAAAAAAACTAGAGCTACCTTGAGAATAGTTTGAGTTTGAAAATAGGGAATACTTCTCTGCTTAGCAAATTACTTCTGTAACTTAAATCACTTAACCTTGCAATAATAAACTTCATAATTGCATAAGAGCATTAAAGCCCCTCAAGAGCTAAGGTCTTTGCTTCAGACTGTGACTTGGTGGTAGGATGGTATTTGTCTCACCTTATACCTTACCCTGATTTTAAATTGCACTTTTCTCCAGGAAAAGCCAAAGGGAAGGGCAAGATTAATTACCTTCAGTAAGTTCCTACTTCATTCTAAGCAACTGAGAGCGTCTAAACAAATGACCTGTGCTCAGCATCTGCTCGCTGAAATAGAATTAGCTGAATTCCACACAGAAGGTTTATTTAACATTGGGGAAAAAAGAATGCACTTAATTTCTTAAATGTCAAGAACCATTACAAGCAGCAAGGCCTTGGAAGGAAATGTAAGCTGCTGTTACTAATTCCTGAAGAGAAAAAAGGGGCAGAAGAGTGTAGAGCAGTTTTGAAGGTTTGCAAGGTACTGCATTCTAACAGCTTAATCTTGTTCTTCTTAGAAGAGATTCTCTTAGCTCCATGAAAATGTACGTTTTAAGATGTTATCCAGGTAGATATTTAGGGACTGTTATGAATTGCTGAACTGTCTTTGAGATGTATTTTTTTTAAAAGGAAGAAAACCAACAAAGAAAGCCAAACAAACTGAAAAAACAACAACAACAACAAAAAACCACAACAAAAAACAAAGCTCCCAAACCAAACAAAAGCAAAGAAACAAAACTTCATGCATACCTCGAGTACCAAACATTTTGAAAGCTGAAGCAGAACTTGGCTGGAGTTGTTAGTTATATCACTTACGAATTTGTATGAAACAATGTCCATGGCTTTATTCTTTCCTGTTATTAACTCTTTTCTTCCCACCTCCTCCCATAAGCATGTACCTGTAGTAAAACCTCGCTAAAGCCTATTGTACTGTTGCCATGTTGTAAAAGATTGCTAAGTCTAAGTATTAGCTTTAACTGCTAAAGCTCTAGATGCGTCAGGTACTTTAAAATTTGTTTGCCTGTCTCCACCTCTCATAAAAACTACTCCATTCCCAAAATAAATAAAACAAACAAAAAAAACCCTAAAACACCCAAGCACAGCCCTTGAAAGAGTACTGGTGTTTCCACTGCCTCTTGAGCATTTAAAGGAATACTGGTGTCTTTTCAAACCTGGCATGCATTAGAAAGTTCTCATTTTCTGTCATTTAAAGTCATTATACTTCTGTTCTTACACTTCTGTGTAGCATTTAACTACTGCTCTGCTAGATTTTTTTTTTTTAATACGTCGCCTTAATGAACTGTTTGCATTAAATTACCGCACTTGTATGTTCTCATTTTCAGAAGAAATGACCTAGCCTGCAGGCCTCACTCCTGGCATGCAACCAAATTTACAGAAAGTCAACCTGAAACAGCCACGTCACACCTTTCCTCATCCAGTGCCTGTGCTTCCTGGCACTCGCGCTATCATGCAAGGTGAGTCTCTGCTTAAGTTATATGCATTAAGCTTCAACAGTGAGACAGTAATAATGTAGGTCATGTCATTGAGTGTTTTCTAAAACCACAAACGCAGAATGGTTGTATTATACACACTGCCTGCCCTTTCAGTGCTTGAAGGGGGAGCATGGGAAGCTTGACGTATGGATGAGGGGATTTCAGAAACAGTATGTGATATGTGCATGTGATTGAAAGGTAAGAAACTAACTTTAAAGACAGGCAGAAGGTTATGTTTCTTGCTCTGTGTTTCCTTTCAGTGTCCACTGGTAGAATTGCAAACCTTTTTAAGAAAAAAAGCCAAAAATTAACCAAGCCCATCAAAATGAGTATACTTAAAGTGATATAGTAAAGGGAGGAAAAATTGAAATACTGTTTCAGACTATTAAAAAAAACGTTTTTTAAAGGGAAGTTCAGGATGTTTTCCTTGTGGACTTCAAGCTGTTACTGTGGTTTTCAAACCGTCTTTCTGTAATCTGTTCTCTTCTACAGCTGTGCTTGTGTACTGAGGTAATAAGACTAATGATTTTCAGTCCCTACTTGAGGCATCTTGATACTGGTTAAGGCCTTGTTCATCATTAGGGGAGAAAGACTGACACTTGTTCAGTTATAGTTGTGAAACTTTAAACTTTTATGTAAAAACCTGGGATTTTTTTCTGCTTACAGGATCTTGTTTGTTTCCTGCTCATAGGTGACACACGTCAGCATTTTCAGGAGGGGATTTTTGTTGTTTTTCTTTTATGTTTTTTTTTCCTTCTTGGTTCCCATGGGGCCATAGACACACTGAGCATTATCAAAATTTAAGTTTGGTACACAATCCCCATTTGGAAATAAGTGTTATGTTTACTTACTGCTGTACATTCTCTATTGTTACTTGTTGATGTTAACTTACCATGTTAGTTAAAACAGAAGAATATTCATATTATAAAATCTTATTTTTCATGTAATTTTTACATTGTTTTTCCCTCCTACTGTTTTTTAAAATTTGCTTTCTGCCCTGGGATAGAGTATGAATATTAACATTTATACTTTTTTTTTAATGCATTTTACAGTATTTCATTAGCATCCTTGGTTATTGCTGGTCTACACTAATTTAAGGAGTTTGTGTTTAAATTTGGTGTAGAAAGGCTGAATTTGATTTATAGATTTGGAGGCAGTAGAAGTCCTTGTACATAGAAACAAAATTCAGGAAATTTTTTAATCTGTATGCTGTTTGCAGTGCTAAGTCAAGTATTTCTGCTTTCAGTCTACTGAGTCTTCTGACAAAGCCATAAATAAATATATGCATTCTACTGTTCCTGAATGCATGTCCTTGTACCTTGTGTGTCTTGCAATATTTCACTTTCATGTCTCGAAGTGTGGTTTGATAGGAGCTGGGTGAATTTTTTTTTTTTTTAATTGGTTTGGTTCAAGGCCAATTTGAAATTAACTTTGGGCAGGAAATTGTGGGTGTAAAGGAAAAGGGTGAGTGAAATAGAGCAATCCTCACCCTCCACATGTTGGAAATAGCAGTAACTGCTGATAAATGTAAATACTAGTAACCCAAACAAATTCTGCATTCTCAGATGCTGCTGAAAGATTTAGTGGCTTTAGCACAGTCTAATACCAGGGCACTACCACGGTGCTTGTGCTGCCCCCTGAAAGGTGATGTGTTTGGGAGATATATCACCCCTGGTGTCCATTGTGCAAAACAGTTTTGGTGGCAGAGCTGCCTTCAGACTGCAGCTGCTGGAGGCCCATCATTCACAGAGTGCCAGACAAAGATTTCAGTATTTTGAGGATCCCAGTTGCAGAGGGGTTTTCTTTGGGTCTGCAAACAGGTGAGCCACTTCACAGAGATTCACCACTTTGAAAGTACTTCACAGACCGAGAAGCACTGAAGCTTAACTGGAGGCTCAGCAATCAGCTGAAAGCAGCAGTATGCAAAGAGATAGTAGAAATAGCCTGAGGAGTGCATATTTTTAGTCTGAGGATCCCATCCTTGGGCTATTTCTGGAAGTTATTTGCCTTCCTTGGGCTAAGCATCTAAGATTTGTATTCATACCCTAAAATCTCTTCTGAATGCACCTGACTGCATTCTCTCCAAATGTGAAAAGTAAATCACTTGTAAAACATGGAGAGTTCAGAGGGGGAGATTGTTTTGCTCCCTTTCAAGCAGAATATATGTGGGCTTTGGGGAGAGGGGTAGGGCGCCCTGCAGCTGAATTGCCCCACGGTTAAAAGACCACAGGAGGCCATGCTTTGCAGTAGCACAGGATCAGAAACATTCCTATCCTTTCTTTGAAGCTTTTGCTGCATCTGCTGGGTTTTTGTTAGGCATTTCCTAACAGAGCTTTGACCTCTTGTGCTGATGACTGCATTTGATACCAACAGACCTACACGCATCTTGTAAATTGAGACTTTCCTGCATGCGTGTCATCTTTATTTTAATTGTTGCCAAGCAACGCTATAGTATTGAAGAGGTGGAAAAATATCAGCAATTCATAGCACTCTGGCTTACATTCTTCATTAATGAAGGAAATACTAATAATTACTAAGACACTTTTTATGCGACGCACAATATCTGTCTAAGATGGTAACTCAGATCATCAGGATTGAACAAGATATCTTAAAATGAAGTCAGTGCTACTGTCTTGTTAATAAAACATTTTTTTAAAATAATCAATTTAATATAAATTGCACTAAACCATATAGAGGGGTAACAAAAACAATTCTCACATTGATGCCGAATTCCAAAGAAGTATTGAGTTGACCTCTGCAATATTTTTGACAGGAAAAAAAGTCTCTGTGTCACTCTTGGGTTTTTTCCTGTGAACTTCATAGTGAATTTCATTGCTAACTTTCACAGGCTTCTTTACTGCATAAGATTTGATAAATGCTTCATATAATTATAGCTACAGGGAAGTGGAATAACTCTGGGATTTCTACCAAGAGGCTTTGCATGCAAGGGCAAGAATGCGAATTTAGTATATAAAACCAGGAAGGGCTACCAGTGAAGTTCAAACAGGGAGATGTGAAACAGTATCTCAGTATCAGTGTGTTGGATTGACAGGAGGTGGGTACTTTGTGAAATATAGACAAGAAAGAAAATAGAAATTATTTGGTAGGAAAACAACAGAAGCAGTAAGATTTTTGAAGTATGTCTTAGGCAAATGATCTAGGGAAAATGCAGTGTCAAAAATGACATTTCTATAGAGGAACGAGTAGTGGAGAGGAACTAGTGGCAGTAAGGCAGGAAGGTCAGAAGTTTAGTGTTGGTCATACAGAGCTTATGTTGCCCTGGCATCTCCTCCTGACATTCTCCTCTCACTGTTGTGAAACTGAGTGGAATTGAATGACATTGTTGCATTCTCACACTAAATCCGTAACACAGCACTGCACTTTCTACTAGGAAGAAAATTACCTGTATCCCACCCAAAACCAGAAGAGAGTGCCAACCTGAGAGTGATTTAAAACCACATTAAGGCGCCTGTGGAGGCTGAGAACTAAAATGGTGGCATTTGCGGAAAATGTTCTTTATTGTACCTTTGCGTAAAATATTAAATGGACGGCAGATTTGGATAATCAGGACAAGGGAATACATTTATGGACTGAAGAAGTTCAGAGTGAGATTACAAAAGATGAACAGGGAAGTATGTGAGTTTAATAGCTGGAAGAATCAGGGTACCTGTAAAATAAATTGAAAATTAAGTTGATATTTGTCCAGGGAAAGAGTGAGTTAATGGTGCTCAAACCAGATCTGTTTAAACTTAGTGAAATCAACAACTTTCAGAGGGAGAAGGGAACCTTCTAGGCGGTAAATATGTATTACTTGTTGGTAAGCTTATAAAGGGACCTTGAGCTGGATACTAAGTTTGGCGCTTAGAGTCAGTGTCAGAGTACAAAGACTTTGTATAAAAAATATCAAATGTTATTAGATTGTTTTTCTTGAGTAGCTGTTACACAGATGGATCTTAACCAATGTTAGTAAAATTGGTGCCTATATGTTTATAGTTGTGTCATTTCTTAACTTACATATTTATGCTGAGGCTTTTTGTTTGTTTTCTACCATAGTTGTTCCTCTCACGACCTGTCAAACTCGTGGGAACAGTCAAGTCTACATCGCACTTCTGACCAGTTCAGCTCTTTGGGGAGTATGGACAGCTGGGACCACACTCCACAAGTAGCCCAGTATGGAAGGCTTTCTTCTGCAAGGTCTAATAGTAGCATCGATCATCTAGGGAACCAAAGTAAACGGGATTCAGCCTATGGGTCTTTCTCCACGAGTTCTAGCACCCCTGACCACACTCTATCCAATGCAGACACTTCTTCAACAGAGAACATGCTATGCAAAGTAGGCTACTGGGAGACTGCTAAGCATGGAAACAAGGCTGGCCAGTTCTTGAATGACAGCAGTGGAATGGAAGACAAACTTAGGTATTTGCCAGCTTCCATCCAATACGAGAACAACAGAAATCCTAGAATAGAGGAACATTCAGATAACAAACTCACTAGCACTGGAAGATCCAGTTTTGGACCTGTGTGGAATGTTCCTGATAAGAAAAAGTCTTCATCTCCTCCCCCGCCACCTCCACCTCTTCGTAGTGACAGCTTTGCTGCTACCAAGGGCCATGAGAAAGCCCATGGCCCTGTGTACTCAGAAGGTGCCAGCACGCAGCACTTTACAACCCAGAACCGATCTCAGCCCAGGAGTGACTGGAACTTGGAAACTATGGAGCAGCAGCGGCGTCAGCCCTCCAGGGCATGTGACGAGAGAGTCAGCAGCTCAAATTATAAATCTAATCATAGTTCAGAACATGCTTTTTCTTCAGCTGGTGAAAGGTACAATAGTAATACAGGAGCTGTGAACAAACTGCAGTCATCCTTGTCCAGCACTGATGTTCAGTTTGCACATCCTACTTACAGTTACCAGAACCAGTACAGTGATGAAAGCACTTTTTTTCACAATGCCAGAATCTTAGCTTCATCTAAAGATCAGCAACATTGTATGTCCTATACTGGCAATCAGGAATTGCTTACAGATAATTTTCATGGCTACAATGCTACTTCTTCAAACAGTGCTGCTGAACAGAAGGTGGACAACACTGGACAGAGTCGCTATTACTGCGTGACAGCAAAACAGCCTGCTCAGGGAAGCTCAAAGCCACTACAGCTCAAGGATGACAGCTGGAAACCTGCAGTGGGGACTGATGCGTCGCTTAGACCTCACGAAAGTCCTGCAGTCGTCACGGTGGTCCAAAAACCAAAATACTATCTACCTCAACAATCTGTCAACTCTTCACTGAAAGGATGTGAGATCAATGCTCATTATCCAGTGGACAGAGAGTGTGATGCTAGGTATGCTGTAGTTGAAGAAGCTAAAAAAATCAATCATACTGAAAAGTCTGGACAAAAGAAAAACTTCGAAAGCAGCTCTGAGGAAAGTGAAACTAAGTACGATCAGCAGGACTGTGTGAAGGCCTGTGCCCTTACCACTGAAAACCGATCTGCTCAGAAAGATTTCAGATGGGGGAAAGATGAGAACAACAAGATTTCTCCTCAGAAGACCCCAATGTTGCACTCTTTAGCTCAGGAAGGGAGAAAACAATCTGGCAACAGCCCAGAAGGGGCAATAGAACGACAGGCCCCATTTGACACTCACTTGTCTAAACAGGCACGAAGGAGTGATCGTTTTGCAACAACCCTGAGAAATGAGATCCAAATGAGAAGAGCAAAGCTGCAGAAAAGTAGAAGCACTGCTACATTAGTAGCATCATCTGAAACAGAGGAGTGCAATGATACCTGGAAGCCAGATTCAGCAGAAAATGTCACCACCTCCCCAGACACTAACTTTACTAGCACCTACAAAGATCACCTCAAGGAAGCACAGGCCAGGGTTCTGAGAGCAACGTCCTTCAAACGGCGCGACTTGGAGCCCAGCCCAGCTGAATATGTCCCCAGGTCGCCTGAGCGAAAAACTGGTAGTTACAACTCTTCATTATTGGCTTTGGTTTCTGAAGATATATCTGGATGCCTAGAGGCTACACAAGCTAAACCAAACCCAACAGGGAGTGGCACACATCAAGTTTCTCGCATTGGAGCCAGGAAGAGGTTTACAACAGAACAAAAACTGAAGTCTTACTCTGAACCAGAGAAAATTAATGAGGTGGGGATGTCTGAGGATGAGTACCGTGCTTGTTGCCATCCAAATGCATCTGAAGAAGCCCTGGGCTCATTTGCAGACAGGTGGAAATTTTTTGAAGAAACAAGTAAACCTGCATATAGGAAATCAGCACAGAAACCAACTCCCCACAGTCTAGCTGAGGGACAGTCTGAGGGGCCAGGTAGGAAATCTCACAGTGGACAAGAGGGAGAAGAGTTGTGGTATGAGAGAAGAGGTTGGGCAGCCTCTGCTGGACTTGAAACTGGACATGCTTTAAAAGATAACGTCCACCATACCAGCACCAATAAGGCTGCTGATATGATTGTGAAATCTGAAAAGCCACAGCGCTTGGGAACCTTTGCAGAGTACCAGGCATCATGGAAGGAGCAGCGGAAGCCGGTAGAGACAAGAAGCTCAGGAAGGTACCATTCAGCTGATAATATCCTTGATGCAGGCCACGAACAACATCAGAAACCCCAGTACATCCATGAGAGGTCTAGATCATCCCCTTCTACTGATTTCTACAAACAGGTACAAGTGTTTTTAGAGTATCATTTAAATTGCCTAAGGTGGAGGGGGAAAGAGATGACTTTTATGAAAATTTCCAGTTTAGGAATACAATGTAGTATGGTGTCTGCCTTTTGTCTGGGAAAAATTGTTAAATAGGTAGCTATCATAATTAAAATTAAGAAGATCAATGTTTACATTGCCCAGAAACTCTGTGTAGCAAAGAGCAATTGGATCAAGTAATTTCATGTGTGTTGTAGCCAGCAAGAAAACCTGACTGATTTGATAATACCCTCTTTTTTACAGTAGAGGTATAGGAGGATCAATGCAATCCTCACCCAGAGTTATTTCTTCAGTGGTGTGAGTGCCTTCCCTATTTTAAGGCTTTCAGTTCTCTGAAACTGTTCCAAGTGGAAATTATAATGATCTTCTGTCCAATTTTGTCAGTGGTCTAATAACTTTCCATGGATTTCCTATTCTAAACTTGCTTGACACAGAATCTACATAGGGCAAAACTTCTGCCTGATAAAGTTTAGAGATCAAAAATATGCCTGTTCATGTTAAAGCTGTGCTACTGCCAGAAATGAGACTACTCAGTACTTTATTTTGTGTGAGTTTGCATGGTTGAAGATGTATAAATTTATTCCTTAGATGCCAAATGTCTGCTCAACTTGCAAGTAAATACTAGGTTAATTTTTAACTGAGCAGATCTAGGGAATGGTTAGCAGGTGACAGGGGAAGTAAACAGAGAAACCAAGTCTTTTAAATTCTCTGTTTAAAAGACATTCAAGGTGCTACAAGATCGCCTGGTAGGTATAAGAAGTTAGAGTGTGTTTGACCTGTGTTGAACTTCATGTTGCTCAAGGAAAGAATTGAGGCATGCAGCTGTGTATTGCTTTCCTGTTTTTTCTCTTTGTAAAAACATTGCACAAAGCACTTGTGTATATACAGGGACTAGAATCAGAATAGCTCAAGAAACAAAATGTGTTGATCTCTAGAAGCTAAGGAGTCTAAGTTGGTATTTTTTTGTCTTTTAAGTTTTGCAGGTTTTTTGAAGTGTATGTGCAGACTTTACTAAGTAAAGTAGAGATTCCAGGCACTGGAAATACTCACCTGGAAGTTATTTTGAAAATTAAATTAACTACATTAAATAATTGCCTACCCAGCAGAAAAATCATCATATATTCTCTTCCATGTATGCATTTATGGTTTATTAGTCAATGCCTTTAAGTTCAGTATAGGCTTCCTGGGGCAAAAAGCAGACACCTGTTTAGGCACCTGGAAATTATGGTAAGTGTGTTGAAGATGCTTACAACAGGCTGAAATAAATAAAGATGTTGATTCACATATGTGATTCAGATGATTCCAGTGCTAGTGCACAATTAAATTTCCTGTAGGTTCAGTGTTTATAATGCAAAGCTGTGCTTTGGGCGTGGTTGTTTGGAGATAGCGAGATAATAAAATTCTAGAACAGCTATGTGTTTTACTGAGAAACTAAAGTACGTGCTCAAGGATTCAAAAGCTGGTGTGTACTTGCCTCTTCTAAAATGTGAGCAGCTCTTCTGCTATTTCTTTGCTGGTTTGGTTTTTTTTTTTTCTTCGCCAAATGGAAGTTGTGAATGATGCTATTAAATGGTAAGCTCTTCTGTAGATCAGCAAAGTAAAGGAGTAACTTGAACACAGCCAGGTTGGTGGTGCTGTGCAAGAGGTCACATAGCATACTGTACCACTTAAGAACAGGCTTAAGATATGCTATGCTGTTGACTTCATATATACTCAAACAGAGCAAAGCCACAAATAAGAGGTTCCATAACCATAGATTTTTTTCAGGATTCTGAAACATGATGACTTGGTGTCTTACTTGTGCTGTAAACCACTTTTAGGAAGTCTCAGTCGAAGTAAGGAGGCAAGCAAAGGATTTAAAGCAAGATGGGGAGCATATTTTAACTGAAGTTGTTCATCTGAATGCAAAGAACTGCACTGTAAGGTAAGTATTTTAACTCTATTTTTCCTGACCTAAACTGGAAGCTTTGCTGTGATGATTTCAGAATTTCTACAATGCTTTTTTTCTCTTTTTTCCCTCCTTCTTTTCACATACTTCAACCATTATGATAGAATTAACATAGAGACTGTAAATTATGGGGACTCTAGGGTGAACTTGAAGAAATCGTCAAGTGTTGAGTGTATTAGTGTTGTAGGTTTAGAGCCAGGTGTTTAGAGCCAGATGGTCCTTTCTTTTTGCATGGAACGATTCAGGTATTTTTCATACTGAGGGTTGATTTGTTTGTTTTGTTTTCATACTGAGGGTTGATTTGTTTGTTTTGTAGTTGTGTTTTGTTTTGGGGGTTGTTGGGATTTTTT